>JAOPJK010037200.1:0-10491 GCA_027123565.1 Phycis chesteri
TATGGGTTAGGACTATGGGTTAGGACTATGGGTTAGGATGATGGGTTAGGACTATGGGTTAGGACTATGGGTTAGGACTATGGGTTAGGATGATGGGTTAGGATGATGGGTTGCTCTCAGTTTGTTCCAAATCCATCTGCTTTCTGCTCTCCTTGTTGTTGGGGTTCACTTATAAGTTCTCTGCCGGCCATGTTGGATCACTGGAGACAGTGTATGAAAAACGATGTTCTAAGCAGAAGGTTGTGTCCAGTGAATCAAGTCGTAAGTTCCTTTTTTTTAAGTCCATCTGGTCCTCCCAGGCAGCCTGTGAATACCCAGGACTACACTACCCTGCCCCTCAGGAAAGTCTAGTGGGGTGATTGACTCACTGCTGAAAAGGAACTGTGTTCGATCCCCAATATCCTTAGTACCTGTGGACCAGATGTTGGATACCGAAATCACAGATGTACAAATGCAATTGTGTCATGATCTTTCTTTGAAATGTACAGAATTCATAAAATGCTTAGTTGTAGTCCAATATGTATGTCTTTGGTTCAACCTGGTTTTCAACTAGTTTTTTCGGTTGTGTAATAATGTTCTCAACCTCTCCTTACTGTCCAAGACGTCAGTTGAACAAGTAGTACGCGAGAACCACAGAACCGATGCATCGGATGAAAAGCGCCGATGAAGTCAGCAACAGAGGAAGACTCCCCGACAGCCGGTCAGCTGACCCGGCCGTCTGGCATGCTTGTAGTAATGTAGTAGTAGTAATATGTAGTAATGTAGTAGTAGTAATATGTAGTAATGTAGTAGTAGTAATATGTAGTAATGTTGATGTTGCTGAAGGCTGCACTCTTTCAGGCCGGCTGTAGTTTAGCTGAAAGACGTATTATCGTCCGGACGGCTAACAAAAAGCTTTGTGGAAGCCGACAGACGGAGGTGTTTGAGACGGTTAGGGAGGAATGCATCACGGCCCACTGGTTCCATCGTACCGCCACCCTGTCCATTCAAGACCAAAAAGCAATTAACATTTAGCATGGCAAACAGCGTTAAAATTAACACACTGTTTTAATTCCTCTAGCTGCTGCCAAGGGAGGGTAGGTGACTTAAAGGGTGGAGGCTGAATGTCCACTATTTCCTTTTAACAATGTGAGCAGAACAAGTACGCCTTGCCCTTTTCAAACAAGCCAGGATTTTTCTTTCCTTGTTGGAAGGTCGCGTGGTTAAGATTGTGATATTTTCTTCTCCTTTAGTTAGTTTCACAGTCGTGTATTTAAGGGAACCTAATTAGTCCTGCGTGTTCCTTCCTGTCTTACTTCTGGTTGTGGATGAAAGCTGCTTGGTCCAGCCTCCTTGGTCTTCTATTTGGTCAAGGTGAGAGAATCACATGGGAGAGAAATGTGATTAGTCTACCTCTCTGGCCAGCTCTCTTTCTCTTTCTCTCCTTCTGCATTGATGCTCTCCATCTCCAAGGCAAGGTGTCTTCTTTCTAAGCCTAACCTTGTAGCTAATGAGAAGCTCTGTTCTTTGTTGAAGCATTCACCCCTGAGCAGCCTTCAGCCCTCTCTCTCCTCACTTCATGCTCACCTTGCAGTTAGCTAGCATACACCACGTTCAGCTGTGTTCACATATTAGTAGTTTAGAGGTCGACAAACAATCACGTAACTTTGATGTATCGTTCATGTGGCAATTATTTAGCATTCATGTTGCGTTCCTAACACAGTCACCTAACGGTTATCAATATTGTCTAGCATTCATATAGCATTGCATTAATGTAGCATAGCATTCCAGGAGCATTCACATGGCATTTTGTTAGCATTCACAAGTCAACGATTTAGTGTTCACATAACTTTCAGGTCAAGGTCACATAGCAATTAGCTAGCATTCGTGTAGCATGGTATTCATATAGCAAAGCATTTATATACACTTCACGTAGCTTTCATGTATCAGATAGATAGATAGATAGATAGATAGATAGATAGATAGATAGATAGATAGATAGATAGATAGCTACTTTATTCATCCTGAGGGAATTTTTTGTCAGTAAGCTAACATTCATGTAGCTTTTATGTAACACTCTAATAGCACCTTGCTTTCCCTTGGCGTTCCCCTAGTGGGAACCTCACATTCAGATCCAAGGCATACACATAGCACCTAGCAATCACATAGCTTTCATGTAGCGGTCACCATATAGTCTGTTGAACGTTAAATATAACGCTAGGTAACTGCTAGCTCACAGATCTATGCTATGTGAATTGCATGTGAATTCTACGTATAAGCATTCAGGTAGCTCTCACGCTAGCATCCCCATAGCATTCAGCTAGTGACCTTACCTTTACCAGCGTTTAGTTAAATGTTCACAATCAGCACGCATCTGTGAACGTGTTCTGGTCGACGCTGGGCTGTTCCTCTCCAGCAGATCCGCCCCCTGCTGAGCATCTAATCACCGTGGTCTGATGGAGACATCAAGCTCATGCTACGCACGCTGATGCTAGTCTGAGTCCCGCCACACAATCAACGGGAGCCAGCCGGCACGCCGCTGGCTGGCTGATGAAGGCTTCCTCCTCCTCCTCGCTCCCCCACATCCTAGATTCAGTGTGGATCAGCCTACAGCCAGCCAGGACTACGACGCATGTGGTGAATGAACTCAAAATAAACACCATCACATTATATTAAATACATCATCATCTAAAGCAAAAATGTTATGTTTTATCCTTGGAAAAATGACTTTTTTGCAAGTAAAACAATATATCATTTACATTTAGGGCATTTAGCAGACAGTTTTATCCAAAGCGACTTACAAAGAGTACATTTGTCATAAGAAGGTGAAACAATTCATTGCTGCTAATACAGTAAGAAAGTCACCAGAACAAGTTTCAAGCATCTCTATCACTATATCACTGAGCAAACAACAAATACTAATAATAGCCAGGGTTTGTTGGTTGTACAGGTGTTTGTCCTGCCCTGTCCTTTAGCATCTTCACAGGGCCCATCTCGCCTGCCCTGTTTAGCTTGACCTCTGATGAACGGTCAACACAAAGGTCATTACAGTAGGATGTATTAGGAACCCCCAAACTAAATCTGTGGACGAGGGCTGGCTGTGAGAGCGAGGACAGAGGAGCTTAGGAAAAGGTCTCGTTGGGCCCACCAGAGTTGGTCCTCCACCCTTGGAAAGGTGCTGAAGGTGGACGCGGGTTCCGTGGATTGTTTCTGGGTTGTTTAATGGTGAAACTAATCCACACTTATGACCTCACAGAGATTCTAAACTCCATCTTGTATCCTTATCTCCAAATGGATGAGGGGTGTGGAGATGGTAGAGATATGGGTCCTGGAAGATGCTGGAGCGACTCTCTGCCATGGGTTTGAAGTGTCAGACTTTTAATGCTCTCTGACAGCTTCATCCTCTTTGTTCCGATGCACTGTGAATGCAGTGTATTTGGTCCATCTCTGTTCAGCCCTCCAGACCCCTGAGCGTCCAGACCCCTGAGTCTGCAGGCCCCTGCGCCGAGGGCCCCTCCAGGTCCCTGAGCCTCCAGGCCCCTGAGTCTGCAGGCCCCTGAGCCGAGGGCCCCTCCAGACCCCTGAGCCTCCAGGCCCCTGAGCCAAGGGCCCCCCAGGTCTCTGAATCTGCTGGATCACATCAATGTTCATTTACACAATGAAAGCATTATCAAGCCGTTTTTTAAGGTGCTCATATGCAGCAGGTAACACATTATAAATAATGTCACTATATTTGCAAACTCTTTCAAAATAATCTTGATGTGCCTGCAATTGTGATAATAGATTTAATGTTAATAGATTAGATAGTGTTAATAGATTTTAGCTTTTTTTGCTTTTTGTTTTTAGAAATCTGTGATTTCATGTACAATTGATTGAATGATAGAATGTGGGGGAGAGAGGGAGGCTGAGGACAGAGAGGATGAATCTGATCTGTATGAGAGAGGGACATGAGAGAGAGACATGAGATAGGGACATGAGAGAGAGACATGAGAGAGGGACATGAGAGAGAGACATGAGAGAGGGACATGAGAGAGAGACATGAGAGAGGGACATGAGAGAGAGACATGAGAGAGGTACATGAGAGAGAGACATGAGATAGGGACATGAGAGAGAGACATGAGAGAGAGACATGAGAGAGGGACATGAGAGAGAGACATGAGAGAGAGACATGAGAGAGAGACATGAGATAGGGACATGGTGTCCAAGTGCTTTAGTTTTGGAGACGCCAGTAGGTGTCAGTAAAACGTGAATTATTCATCTACAGCTCCATCTCTCTCGGTCTCATGACTTCCAGAAGGATCTCATGGGCGTCTTGAGCTCATGTCCCTTTTTTCTTAACACCAGGAATGTAGTGAGTCAAGTCCAGTCCATTTTATTTGTATAGCCCTTAATCACAGTTATTTAACAAGAAAGAAACCTGGACCCCTATACAGAGGGGCCTCGGGGTTCAAGAGAGACATTGGAGAATGTTTGCATGGATGACATGATCTTCCAGTGATGGTAACCACTAGTTTTCAAATAGTCAGGTTTGGATTTCAGGTGAGAGATGCATAAACATATGGATTGGTGGGGTTATGCTGAAGGTGGGAGTCTGGAAGAAGCTCGCATTGTGGCAATCACTTCCAGACAGCGAGGCAGGCCTTCTGGACAGGAAGTCATCAAACGTCTTGATGTACTTTAGCCCTTTGGCAGGGACTGGGAGAGCTGTGCAGCCGTGGGGGCTTCCCCGAAGTGACCAGCTGAAGCCCACTTAGTGTAATGGAGGGACTGGATCTGCCTGGCCTCCGAGGGCCCCGCCAACATGTCCGCTCCACTGACACTCAGCGCAGTCCCTCTTCCAGACCAGCGGTGTTGGGGACGAGAGCCGACACAGACGTGTCACGGTGGTGGGGGGGCTGTCATCCTGTGAATGCTAATGCTCTTCATAAACACTTTCCGAGACATTGAGGACCCAGAATGCTCTTCAACGCAGAGAGAGGGAGTCTTCTAATGGGTCACGATTCGAGTTGTGTGTCATTTTTTTTTGTGATGGGTCCACCGCCTGCCAGTTACAAAAAATAGATAATTGTGTTTTGGATAAACAGGAAGCTGAGAAACACGGCGGACGGATAGCAGGACCCACTGGAGTCACTGGAGTTTGCTAGCTGGTGGTTTGCTAGGTCGTTCTCCCTTCTCCACCAGTAGAGTCCTGATAATGACCTAAATATGTGCCTTCCTTTCTGTATATTATTCTTATCTTAGCAAGCATGGTCCACCTTCATGCCCTTTGGGTAATGTTGGGATTTTAGGTGAGGTTACGAAATAAATCTGTTTACTCAAGGTTACACTAGACTGTCAGCCACATTCTACATATCATCCTTCACACCTTCATCTCCTTCTCTCATTCTCTCTCTTTATTCTTCATTGGTGCAATCTGGCCCATCTAACATAGCCAACAGCCTGTCTCAGTCACACTCTTATCTCTCCTGCCCAATCGCTCTCTTCACTGAGGATATGGAGAGCGAGATAGCATCATGCTTCTGTGTGAAATAATAATATGTCTTCATGTATTTATTACGTGCCCTGGCAGGTCGAGGCGTCAACCTGTATCGTTGTGCGTACGCCTTGTTCAAGTTTTTGTGTTTTTGTAAAAGTTTTGTTTTTTCTGGGTCATACTGTAGAAAGAGGTGCATTTTTGTGCATCTTTGCATATTCTGGTCTGTTGTTGTCAGTTGGTGTTTATAGAATCCCCTTGTTTGTCAAACATACTTTTATTTTGAAAAGCACACACACACAGGTCCCTCTGGCAGAACAGGCTATTTTCTTTGTCGTAGTAACACACTGTATTTGGAAAGAACCTGCATCGGAAAAAAACAACTTGTGCTCCGTCTGGTCTGTTCGTGGTCTGACAGCTTCTCAGCCTCCCAAGACCTGGAATGGAATTCCGAATGTGCTGCTGGTGCGGATCCTGTTTCCTCCTGTCTGCTGTGTTCACAGTTCCGCTGTCTTTGGACCGGTGACTGTCCAGTCTAATGTCTCCTGAATACAGAAATGTTCTGTCCAGCCAGACCTGTCTTAGGCCTCGGAAACATGCATGCATTCCAACCAAACGCCCCACACAAGCCTGGGAGAGGACTGTCTGCTTCAAGTAAAATCAATGTTTGGACAGAAACGATAAAAATATAGTTTTCAGATTTTCTTCATTGAACACCATTCAGGATGCTTGGTGACGCCTGATATTATGAAGGGTTTTTGAAAATATGAACAAATTATACAAGACTGGGCTGATACCTGTCAGCAAGTCAGAAAGAATTTAATGATTAAGCGATTTGTTTTGAAGGTGAAAAATGATCCGAAACATCCAGTGATGTGTTCCAGGGGTTGTGAAGGCTGCTGATGATCCCCACTGTTATTAATTGAGATGTTTAGGATTCTGATTTAGTTTTTTCTCTTCTTTTATTGATCGTTTGGATGTCTGCATGCAAATGTATCCTCCTAAAGTATATCATGGATTTAGCATGTCTGGCATTCCTCAGACTTTATCGTGCTCCTCTAATGAGACAGCAGCCCTTTGTCTCAGAGGTGAGGTTGTGCATAATAACAGAACATAATCTGGCCCCCAAGATGTGGAACAGAATACAGACCAGAACCACACCGAGGCAAGATGTTTTGACATTCAGAACTCGGAGCTGATGTCCTTGTCGCATCCTAACTGCAGAGATTCATATTCTGAAACAACGGGGAGGGAAAGTGTGAGGGGGGGCATCAAGAGGTGGAGGTTCACCTTGAGGGACCACCACCAAGTTTAGAAAAGATGAGCTGGAGCACAAAGTCTAGACAAGATGAGCTGGAGCACAAAGTATAGACAAGATGAGCTGGAGCACAAAGTCTAATCAGCGGTGTGATGCTGTCACCACGTTGTGGATGAAGACACAGACGGATAAAAGGATGTAGAAACCACATCAATTGACATGTCTTTCTTGCAGGATTGGACCTGAATCAACATCAGATGAAGGCTGCTCTCAAGAGAAGGAGCTCTTTAGGTTCATGCATTCACACTAGCTAGCAGGCTTTTACTCATCTCTGTTCAGTGAACTAAATAAGCAAACATGTTATTATCTAAACTACTTTTTCTTGATTGCAAATGAAATAATGTTGAATCAGGGAAGGGCGTAATCAGAGCTGGAGATGTGTGGTCTTTTAAGGAGGGGAAAGACCTCACAGAGCCTGATTTGAGAACGCAGAAGATGCGGCCTCAGTGAGGGGATCCAGAACCCTGCTTGGTTTCTCACTCTGCTCTATGAAGGAAGTCATTTCCACCTCATTTGAATGGCTTGCATGGAAACAGTATGAAACTCAGACTACACCTTTGATGACTCTATAAATCTTTCTGTGTCTGGTTTATTGGAAGACCTATGAGTACATCTTAGGGACTACAGAGCATTCATTGACCTTTTCATTTCATCTCCATTTCATCTCATTTCATTCATTTCATTCATCGTTTTTTTCAAATCTTCCACTGAATATGAAAAGTGACTTTCTCCTTGTACATGTGACGTAACGATTTGTGATATCACAAGTAGAGTGATGAAAGGTGTTGGGTAACGTTACATTACAAGTACCGGCATTTAAAGTAACTTATGTGACAGTGTTACCTATTGAGAAAAGTAGCTTTAATACTTTTGTGTTACCAAAAATTAAAACCCTTTGGCAATTCCTTGCGGATGTCGGGTTAAGAAAGTGTTCACCACTCACCGTGTGATGAGTTTGTAGTTTGCTGTAATCCAAAGTAGTCCGGGCAGGTAAACAGATTATTTGCAAAAGTAGAATATTACTTACCAGACACTTTTGACTGCAAAACAGTGGATGTTTTCAATGTGATGTAGTTTGAACTCTGACTTTAGACTGTAGTTTGAACTCCCCTCTTTTCAAGCTGCTTTTGACATTCCTCAGACAATGAAGAGTGAATCCTCCATCACATGCACACAAAATGTGAACTATTTCTGATGCATTTCTAGGTGGAGAACAAGCTGCATGTTCAGATTCTCTCATTCTCAATGGAGCTTGTATAACATGTTAGCTCGTATAACATGTTGAACACCAACACAGCCTGATTTCCGCGACCGTTTTAAAGAGTGAACTGCAGGAGTCTGACCACTGCTCCTATTACTGGCTTCCCTCAATGACAAAGGAAAGTGACAATCTCATAGAACATTAATATGTTATAGAGCCGTTGTGGAATAGATTCATTAACCAAGGATCACAATGTTTGTTATTCTGTAGTTTATCCTCCCATCGTCACCCCAACACGATCTTAATGTATACTGTCAATATAACAAATAGCATTTTAATAGAATGAATAATTAAATATGATGATATGAATATAATTCAAATAATATAAATGTAAATAAATCTTTGAAACATTATGGTGTAATATATCATGATAACACTTGACAAGCATGCAGTAATCAGCATTAATGACCAGTTAACAGTTAATTAACAGATAACTAATGGTGAAGTAATCACTACATTAACTACACGAACATCTGGGTTGAAATTTTACCCGTATTGTAAAGTGTTGCCAAACCAAATGTCCACACTAAAGGGTGAACAAAGACAAGCAGCATCATATTACTGCGGTCAAGAGGAAACCTCAAAGGGCTCTGAGAGCCTCCTGCACCACCAGCAGGAACCTTCACATCCAGGAGGTGGAGCTCTCCAACACATCTCCTCCCAGGCATAGACGCACTTCTGTTGGTTCACATGTTGTCATGTTCCCCTCAGGGAGGACACAGCCCCTTCGGACACACGTCCCATTGCAGCCATTCATCAAATATTTTCCACAACATCAACCCTTACGTTGGAGGTCACAAAAGGAAATCTCAGAGCCCTGCAGAGGAGGCATGCCCTGGGAGCGTCTGCTCTTCTACTTGATCCACTCCAGCAGGGTTCCAGGGTTTCCTTTGATGGGTGCATTCCACCTGACTCCCGAGTGTTATGGACTCTGAGAGGCCAACAGCCCAGGGCACATGCAGGCCTTCAAACCAGAGCTGTGTGTGAGGTGGAGCACCACCCTCACTATGCACTGAGGTCTGACTCCACTGTTACAGAACCATCACGTCTTCTGAAAACACCCCAGAGATGGCAGAGTGCACACTCACTGTGTTGTTGTTGAGAGGGAGGGACAGGGGAGAGCAGGAGAGCGATGGGGGAGAATAGGATATAAAGACAGAGAGCAGGAGAAAGGGGGGAGATGAGATGGGGAGGCGGAGGAGTGGAGAGAGATGGATCGCTCCTAAGTGTCTGACACTTATCTGGACGTTTTATTGAACTGCTTTTCTGTTTCCATCAAATGCTCTTCAAGTGGATCAGCATCTCTGAGCACCTAGAAAAGTGCAAATGAAATAAAAAACGATAACAAAATAGCAACAAACTATTTGTGTGTGGCCCTTATGTTGATATCACTGTAAATAGACAGGAGACATGGCAGCTGCTCAGGAGCAAATCATCGTCTATCGAGGAGGGTTGCTGGTTTGATTCCTGTCTCCTCACCCGCATTTTTTTTGCTTGTAATCCATTAAATTTTATCGCTGTCCATTTCATTTTATCGTTGTTCATTTCCATTTTATGACGTCTGTCCCCGACAGGGGACCAGAGGGCTATCGTTTGTATCAGCAGCTCTCCTCTCCGGTCTGGACACAAACATCCCTCGCTTCCGTGGCCCTGCGTCCGAGGGGCCGAAGCCGGCAGTCACCTGCAGTCAAGACGCTGTGTGTTTGTCACACCTGTGGAACATCTCGTGGCCTCACAAACCTCCACAGCCCTCCTTCACCTCACTCAGCCCTCCTTCACCTCACTCAGTCCCCCTCAGCCCCACTCAGCCCCACTAAGCAGGAGGAAGGTCTCACAGGAAGGTGTTCCCCAGTCTCTAGGGCTCATGGTGTCACTGACGACCAGCACGTCAGAAGCCCTCTGAGAGGAACCTCTTCTGTCGTGGAGAGAGGGGCTTAATGGGTCGTATCGCCAGGGATGAACACCAGCTCCATAAAAAGGCTGAGTTATTAGCAGGAACATTTATGGGTGGTGTAGACTGTATATGAGCACGGGTGGAGATCTATGGAACAGGAGGTGTGGTGGTCATTGGATAATATAAGTGATTTAGCAACTAGGATTCAACTCCTCCTTCACTCCCTGGCACCACCAACCACGCAGCACACTGGAGGAGATGGGAATCTGCCTGAGAGGGGATTGATCTCCTGTGTTGTGTTTTGATTTACTCAGAGTCCGAGTAAATCATCCAAAGCAGCAAGACAGGATTTCTGGATCAGGATCAGGGTTTTGGTCCGCCTGTATCTTTGAAGTGGCCTTCGTGGGATGAAGGTTCTCCTCAAAACCACAAAAATAAAAAATAAAAACACAAAAGAGACTGCTTGTATCTCTCCTTCCCCTTCTTCATCTGGGACTCTCTCTCTCTCTCTCTCTCTCTCTCTCTCTCTCTCTCTCTCTCTCTCTCTCTCTCTCTCTCTCTCTCTC
>JAOPJK010038029.1:0-10478 GCA_027123565.1 Phycis chesteri
CTGAGAGGACTGTAATTTCATCTGTGCTATATGTCTGGCATGTAGCATATTTGACAATAAAGTTTACTTGACTTACTTGAAGTGTACCACTCTTTAGGGTTACAAATCTTCCCTTCTGGAGAGCCACCATCGTGCTAGTTATCACTCCAACCCTCCAACACTCTTGTGAGCATTTGAAGGTGGTTCTCCAGAAGGAAGGCTTGGCATGGCCTAATATTTTGATTTAACCCTCCTAGGGTATCATACTGAAGGGTTAATGAAATTGAAATTAGTGGGTTTCCCCTTTTCAGGAAATGCTATAATCAAAAAGTGAACCCACTCACTCACCCACCCACTGTAAAACTGTGAATGCATTTTTTCATACAGGTGGGCGTTGCACTAAATAAACCACATTCATTCTTTGTTAATTTTACTTTTTCTCTGGATACCCGCTGCTCTTTCAATAGAGAAGAACTTGTGTCCATCAGGACTACCACTCCAGCGGATTTATTCCCAACTTTTCTCCTCCCATCTGCTGAAATATTGGACATAATGGTCAAAGGTGCGCTCACCTTTGTTCACGCAGGAGAGGGAAACAATCCGGTGCGCCCGTGTGCCTCCGTCAGCGCGGACATCGCACACCATTACCTGGATTATTCCTTGCGAACGTGCGCTCGCTGAGCAACAAAATAGATGAGCTTCAGCTGCTGGTGGGGAAAAACAGTGACTTCTCTTCATCTTCTGCTTTGTGTTTTACGGAGACATGGCTCTGTGGATCGATACCGGACTCTGCACTGCAGAGTCCAACTCCAGAGCGGATCACGACACAGAACTTTCCGGCAAAACTAAAGGTGGAGGTATCTGTTTTTATACCAATGGCTGGTGTAATGACGTGACAGTGATCCTACAGCATTGTTCACTTCACCTGGAATCTCCTGGTTTGCAGTTGATAAACTGCAAACCCTTCTACTCCCCCCACGAGTTCGCGTCATTCATTCTGGTCGGTGTTTACATCCCACCGCATGGGAACGTGCAGGAGGTGCAGCGCATGCTAGCCAACCAGATACTGAGTGTGGAGCAGACGTACCCAGACTCTTTGGTGATTGTGCTTGGTGACTTTAACAAAAGTAACCTTAGCCATGAACTACCAAAATATAAAGAATTCATAAAATGCCCGACCAGAGAGGACAATGTTCTGGATCACTGCTACACCACAGTCAGCGGTGCATATCATCCCCCGCGCTGCACTGGGCCTCTCTGACCACGTCATGGTCCACCTGATTCCCTCATACAGGCAGAAACTAAAGCTCTGCAAACCTGTTGTGAGGACGTCAAAGCAGTGGTCTAGTGAAGCTGTGGGAACCTGCAGGCATGTCTGGAGTGTACTGACTGGGATGTTTTCAAGACTGCCACCAACAGTCTGGATGAGTACACTGAGGCTGTGACAGCATACATCAGCTTCTGTGAAGACAGCTGTATACCATCACGCACCAGGGTGAGTTACAACAATGATAAACCCTGGTTCACAGCCAAACTCAGACAGCTACATTTACAGAAGGAGGATGCGTTCAGGAGTGGGGACAGGGACAGGTTTAAGAAGTCGAAGTACTGTTTTAGCAAGGCGGTGAGAGAAGCTAAAACAGCAGTACTCTGAGAAACTCCAACACCAGTTCTCAGCTAACGACTCTCGCTCTGTCTAGAAGGGGCTCAGGCAGATTATCCAGATTATCCATCAACGACCTGCGACTTGCAAATGAGCAGAACGAGTTCTACTGTCGCTTTGAAAGACAAAGGGACAGTCCTGATACCATCCCCCACGAGACCCTCTCCCACCTCACCAACCCCCCAGCCCAGCAGGAACCTGGGCCTCTCCACTTCACACCTCTGGGTCCCCCCATTCCTCTACCACAGTGACATCTCTGCCTGCAGGAGAGGGATGTCCACAAACTCTCCTGCAGGACAGAACCCCCGCAAATCAGCAAGACCAGACTCTGTCCCTCCATCCACCCTGAAGCACTGCGCTGACCAGCTTTCTCCTGTGTTCACGGACATCTTCAACACCTCACTGGAGACATGTCATGTGCCAGCCTGCTTCAAAGTTTCCACCATCATCCCTGTCCCCAAAAAGCCAAGGACCACAGGACTGAATGACTACAGACCCGTTGCCCTGACCTCTGTGGTCATGAAGTCATTTGAGCGCCTTGTGCTGACCAGCCTTAAGGCCATCACCGACCCACTCCTGGACCCCCTGCAGTTTGCCTACAGAGCCAACAGGTCTGTAGACGATGCAGTAAACATGGCCCTGCACTACACCCCCCAGCATCTGGACTCCCCAGGAGCATACGCCAGGATCCTGTTCGTGGACTTCAGCTCTGCCTTCAACACAATCCTCCCAGCTCCGCTTCAGGACAAGCTCTCCCAGCTCCATGTGCTCCATGTGACTCCACCTGCAAGTGGATCACAGACTTCCTGTCTGACAGGAAGCAGGGCGTGAAGCTGGGGAAACATGTCTCTGTATCCCAGTCCATCAGCACTGGAACCCCCCAGGGCACCAGTCCGTTAAACTCCTGAAGTTCGCGGACGACACCACCCTCATTGGACTCATCTCTGGCGGGGATGAGTCCACCTACAGGTAGGAGACTGACCAACTGGTGACCTGGTGCAGTCAAAACAACCTTGAGCTTAATGCTCAAAAGACAGTGGAGATTGTGGTGGCCTTTCGGAGGAACCCAGCCCCACCCACCCCCGTCATCCTGTGTGGCTCCCCTGTTGACTTTGTGGAGTCCTGCCGCTTCCTGGGCACCATCATCGCCCAGGACCTAAAATGGGAACTGAACATCAGATCCCTCATCAAAAAAGCACAACAGAGGATGTACTTCCTGCGGCAGCTGAAGAAGTTCAACCTGCCAAAGACGATGGTGGTGCACTTCTACACTGCCATCATTGAGTCCATCCTCACTTCCTCCATCAACGTCTGGTACACTGCAGCCACTGCTAAGGACAAGAGCAGGCTGCAGCGTATCATTCGCTCTGCAGAGAAGGTGATTGGCTGCAACCTTCCACCCCTTCAGGACCTGCACACCTCCAGGGTCCTGAGGCGGGCAGGTAGTATTGTGGCCGACCCCTCTCATCCCGGACATAAACTCTTTGACCCTCTCCCTCTGGCAGGAGGCTGCGGTCCACCAGGACCAAAACCTCCCGCCACGTGAACAGCTTCTTCCCAGGAGCAGTTGGGATCATGAATCGGTACCGGGACCCCCCTCACCCCCCTCATCCCCTTCCCCACCCCCACTGACAATATCACTCTTTGCACTCCTTGCACTGTACATTCTTGCACCATTCACTTTAAAACGCTTACTGTTGGTTGTTTGTATTGTCTATTGTTGGTGTTGTTTTGTTGTTTGTTCACTGTACTGTTGACTTGCGCACGAACCACCAGGACAAATTTCTCGTAGGTGCAAACCTATTTGGACCTATCATCTAGGTATGTATTTCACACCTAGATCGCCCGATTCCGATCGCCCGACTCCGATCGGGCAGTCGTCTTGGTGTGTGGGCGCCTTCACACAATGCAAAAGTGTCGAGCACTGGCACAGGATAGATGGTTGTGCACAGGCAGCCCATCAAAAAACTGTTGAATATTACAAACACTGCACTCCATTGTCAAGGCATGTATGCCAGAGAGACATTGTGGAGACACATTAAATACTGTCCTCTGAATCCTGAAGATAGAGAACAACAAGAAAAGGAGGGTTCAGTAACTCCCGTATTTGTCCCTTCCACCACCTAAGGATATAAGTAAAGCTGTGTGGACCATTGCCTGTAAGATGAATAATGATGCTGTTGCATCTGTAGTCAGAGGTAAAAGATACACATTACTTCTCGGTCAGCTGATGTACAACAAAAGCAAATCAACTGCTGGAAGAAATTAAAACAAACCTCCAGTCTTGCCTTTCACAGATGTCAAGGAGCTCCACTCCTTTCTTGCCTCCAAACAGCAAAATGCTATGAGTTCCCTGCAGGGAGAGCCAAGCTCCAGGAACTTTGCATATAACATTGCACAGGTATTTCTGTTTAACAGGAGAAGGGAGGGTGAGGTTTCAAAAATGGTGATGAAATCATGTTTCTAAATACATTGCTTTGGGATTCAGTGCTTATGAAAATAAAAAATAAGCTTTGTGAATATTTTCAAAGCATGGAGATATGTGGGAAAAGAGGGAGAAAGGTCTCTGTTTGCCCCTCACATGGTTTTTGCCATAGACCTCATCAAGAAAAGGGGAAACTGGAATATCGAAAGAAAATGAGTACCTGTTTGCATGTCCAGCTCCTCTCACACATTATCGAGGTACAAGCTGTTTTTGGGAATATGCAAGGGCCTGTGGTACAGAAAACCCAGGTACCCTTCTAGCAAACATCGGAAGCAAGTTGCCACCTTATCTACAGTCCTCAACATGAAGGAAAATGGATTGGATCAACTCGCCAGCTATCTTGGGCACAACATTAGAATTTATCCCAAGTTCTGTTGTCTCCCAGAGAGCACTCTTAATTTGCCAAAGTCAGTCACATGTGAAAGTAGGAGAGCGCTGAAGTGCAAGCAATTAAAATACATTTTATGGATTTCATAAAGAGATACAAAGTTCCTGGGAAGAGAGATGTGTGTGTCTTGTCTCTTGAGGGAACCTGTTGCACTCAAAAGTTGTGATTGGTCATTAAATGTTATGTCATGTAACAGCAGAATAGTGGCCCTCAAAAGAAACATTTGTGATAGAACAGAAAAGGTCTGAGCAGAGCAACAACAGTTCCCAAACGGCTGTACTATTTTAGCCTGCCTAATTTGCTCAGCATTTAAATTTGTTCAGCAGAATTAAACTGAGATTGTTTTGTTAATTGCATGGACAACCAAATGATTGTAAGAGGCACTGTTGAACTATACTATACATTTATTGTCAATACATTTGATATAGGAAGTGTATGAATTAACCAGCAACTGCTAAATAATAAATGAATAATAGATTATTTCAATTAACGTCGGACCCATTATATTATTGAAGTTCACCTTCAAAGCCGCTGTATACATAGCATAAATTATTGAAATATATGGATCATATTATCTGGGCTTTAATCCTTTAGATTTTTTGTTATCAATTCATGCCCAGATTTCCTTTCCTCCCAATGTGTTAGTTTGGATGAGGACAAAATGGTATGTGTGTATGCTCGTCCCAAATAATGATGTAAACCTGACACTATATCCCATGTAGGCACATTTCATTTAATTAAAAAACATGACTTGAGCAAAATGTATTTGGTCTCTACGACCTTCAAAAAGGAACGTCCCCATATGAATGATGTTGATCCTGTGTCCCGTCGTTTCACAGAAACGTGTGTGTGTGTGTGTGTGTGCGTGTGCATGCGTGTGTGCGTGCGTGTGTGCGTGCGTGATTGTGCTTGCGTAAAACAAGTCTCGACTTTTTCTTCTTGCTTAACCCGATTGGGCGAGACGGCGCAGCGACCATAAAGCCCAACCGACATTCAAGGCACACGAACCTGAAATCGTTGTTGACGCGGAGCTGCCGATTCTGCACTCAATGGTTTTGAGCGTTTGACGTTGCCAATCACAATACAGCCTAAGGAGCTCCGCTGTGTCGTTGCAATACTCGGTAAGTCCAACCTTTTGACGTGACTGTTAGACGACGATTTTTCATCGTCTATAGAGTTGTGCAATCTTCGCACACAACAACGCTTGGGGGTTCATGGTTTTAGAAGGGGAATGCAAGTTTCTTGATCTTTCCCTTTGCGATATATGCGCATACATGCTGGTATAAAATCCGCCGTTGGTCGCGGTGACCTGCACTTTGCAGCGGGCACAGCGTCAACACCATATCAGCATGGAATATCTAATGATGACTCATTTATATCCCTCCATTCTGCCCATCAACATGTTTCCGATGATTGTGCTATTTGGCTAACCAGTCGCAACCAGTCATAACCAGAATTATAGACGAGCCTTATTCCAAACCGATAAGATGACACCAAACAGATATGCTTCTCATGCCATTTTCTAATATATAATGGACAATATCGTATTGGCATTAAAGTAACGATTAAAGGACAAATAATGTGGTTGGCAACAGAGTGATTGGTTGGTATGGCTTTGAAGCATATCGTCGACTGTTAAAAACACGAGTGGTCAGCTCCCAAAGCCTTCATGGTTATTAACACATGAATGGTCTTTGTTGTAAATGTTAACAGTATCACGAGAAAGAGATAGAGAGATCGTATAATCAAATAATGGTATTTTATACGAAACAGATATATTATTTTGAATCGTTATTTTATATATCGTGCCTGAAATATTGTTGATTGAAGTTGAAAGCTGAATTTACATGAACGTAGATGGGTCAAATCACAAATTCGTGGACAATGATTGCAATCTGCCCAAACTGGTTTCTTCCAACATTCTGAACATCACGAAAGAGTTAGATTGTGGCTCTTTATCAGTCATGCAGGAGTTAACTTTACTATTGAGGAAAATAGAAGCCATCCCTTTGGTCATTTTCATTAGGGATATCCCTATGTTCAGGTGAGGGCTTCTGCAATGCTCCTTGCTCAGTCCTTTTGGTGTGATATAGCAAACCTATAGACCAAGCCAAACTACACACATCAGCAAGTGACCTTTTAGGTATGACAACATGGAGGTACAGAAAGGCAAGCCTTCTTGTATATTAATCCCTTATTGTAATGAGAGGGTTATGTCTCATTGTCTCAACAACACTGGTTTCACCCTGTGATACAGCTGCCACTTTGATGTTAAAATACAGTTGAATGGAATGAGTCACTTTTGCATTCACAAAATGCCAACATTTCAGTGGCTTATAACCTGAATTATTACTATCAATGTCTCAGGCAAGGTTCTTTTTACCATTTGGTATGTGTGGGGTAGATGCAGATTGGAATTGGAAATATACCACTTACCATTTACCCTACTTTATTTTCAGCTAATGCAATCAATCTGGCCAATAAAATTGACTTATTAAGATACATATTAGGTCCAACCAACAGCTGGACACTAAAGCAGGGTCTGATTGAGTCAGATCCCAGCATATGGTTTCGAAGGATCATACCATCCCCCCATTGCTGGTTTTGGGCTTGGTCATGCTGTCATATAGACATTGCAGTTAGCCCTTTTGATATGTGACGTGTGTATTATATTGTGTAGTCCTAGAGTGGTGTAAAAGTGTTGATAATGATCAAAAGGGCAATGCTGTGTACCAGTTTGATAACATGCCATTGTGACTGGAGTTACATAACCCAATGAAAAAGGATGGGGGGGGGGGGGTGTATCAGTACTTCAACAATGTAACTATAGGCATGCACACTGGATTTGTTTGGCCTTCCAAAACAATGTAATTATTTTGTTATGTGTTTATATTATGTAAATTATTTCAGGAACTCAACTTAAGAGGGCTTTATGTCGGGAAAAGTATATCTCTCATTTGTGATGTCCTCACAGCGTTACAGTATCCTAAAGTTCTCTGCCTTTCTAGAAGTAGAAGCATACAAGATCTGCAATGTATGATAATGATAATTATGATAATTCCAACGACCCAGTAAAAGTACTGATCCACTGGATACTCAAAGATTATGATGTGTTTCGGAGGTCCAAATTTAGTTATTTTATTATTCAGAACATACTTCTTGCCCCATTGCTTGTGTCGTCAGGTCAGCCAATGCTCTAGAAGGAAAATACTGAACTGTGATACACACTATGTACTCTCAATATGGTTGCAAATCTTTTACATTGTCTGTGCTTTGTGCCATTGGCTTTCTCTGTGTGCCAGATTTAATCTGATGTTAAAATCAACACGGGGAAGCTAGTGAGATCTGCATACCAAGTATGTGGGCATATGTGTGTAGATTGTCAATTCAAGAAACTTGCGTGAAGAAAAGATGTGAGATGAATACAGATGAGCATTTACTTGTGTAACACTAGACAGACAAACCACTGTGTGGCAGCTTTTCTGTGTCAAGTGACTTCCAAGCAGCGGTAAAGCAATAGGCCTGAGTGTTGTTCTTCTACCTCTAGGAAGATATATGTATATCATCAGTAGAAAATCCAAACTTTGTTACCCTTTCAGAATGCCTCGCAAAAGATTACGTTAGCATTCATGAGCCACTGTCTGGTACATTTGTGGAGCAGACTTCTTTTAAGTTAAACGCTGCAATGCAACTCTGTGTTTCCAAATCCAATTATTATAATAGTTCTTATTCAACAGGTTCGATGTTAAATGTAATCTGATCTGAAGCCATAGTAATGAAAAGCCTAGTCCTTGTCATAACTTGTCATTTTCACTTTTTATTTCCACAATTGTAGACTTATGTCTAATAGTATCAATGCTGATTGTCACTGCTGTAAGAATTCGATGTGAGAATTCGATGTGAAGTTGCAATAATGCACCTGCATTTTAGAGGGAGTGTATTTCAAAGTTCAAGTCTTTTGGATGAAACCCAGGAATAATCTGATTAGACCTTCTCCAATCCCTGACAATATAGGCTGCTAATGTGTTCGATGCCAACTTTTATCTTGATGGTTGTATAACATTTAAGCACATTTGGATGCTGTAAGTGTCAAATGAACAACGAAAGTTGGTTTGGAATGTCACATCACATCTTCACAAAAATGTGTTGACATTGTTGTGTACTTTTTTCATCAAACAACTGTAAGCAGTGTATATTGCAACAATATGTATAAACCCAGTGGCATGGTGGTTGCTCTACATGATTCAGTTCAAATTCTTATTCCGTACATTTAAACACTTTTATTTACAAACTAAAATAACTCCACTACATTATTTTACTACATATGGCTACATATGGAACAAAATATCTGAAGACATGAATGAATGAAAGATGATTTTTCATTTGTACTCTACTTTGTACTGTGTTTGTACTGTGCTACTTTCTATTATGCTGTTTAAGCTTCACCGCCTCTCTCGCTCGCTCTCTCGCTCACTCTCACTCTCGCTCGCTCCCGCTCTCTTTCTCTCCGTCTCTTTCTCTGTCAGAGCCTTGTGTAACTATGGCCCCCCAGAACCAGTTCTATCCAGTCTCTGTGTGTGCATAATTTCCTGACCATGTCCTCTCCATTGGAACCACATTTCAGTATTTTCAAAGGTCGACACTAGAAAACCATAGAACCATGAACATGATAGGAGACTGGCAATCATCCAGGATTTTGATGATTGTAATACTATAATAAAGTGTGGGTATTGTCCTTCCTGACTTCCCATAGGGTTGAGCATACTTGTCACTTATTTTCTGTTTTTGAAAATAAAAAAGCAAATGTATTTGCTGAATGAATGGTGTTTAAATGTCTTACTATGTGCTCAAAATATAGAAACGTGAAGTATGTATATTGCATGTTTGGTTTTTATTCTGTTACTTAAATATTTTTCTAAGGGATGGACCGCTTAGTAGAAACTGACGCACTGGTGAAAAAGTGCTTATCTCAGCTGTGTGGCAGTTCTACAAAATGCCACATGGTATCTTGGTAGGTCTTCATAGTCCACTCTTGTCCCTGTGGAATTGTGCTAATTCTGTGCACGGGGAGAAATCAAGATTCCTCCTTGAACATTAACTAGGTCAACAATATGACAATATTTTATTTTAAGTTGATTTTTCAATCTGCAATGTGTATAGCTCTTTGACCTCCAACAGCGTAAGCTTAAAGACCAAAGGTCAGAGTGGTTTATCACGTCCCACTCTGGGTCACATCAGAGTGGTTTATCACGTCCCACTCTGGTCACATCAGAGTGGTTTATCACCTCCCACTTTGGGTCACATCAGAGTGGTTTATCACCTCCCACTCTGTGCAGGTGTGAGACGACCAGGACCACCTCTACTTGTATCCAACGTCCGGGGCAGCCGATCGCCCCATCGCAGCAGCCATGGCATCCGCCCTCCTCAGCCGGCAGCTTGCCCTCTCTGTGCACCACAACCTGCGCTTTCCTGCATCAGGTAATTGATTTGCACACTGATTTACCACGACCGTGACTAGAGTCTAACTAGAAGTAGCTTGTCCTAAGGAAATACTGCCTTAGTATGAAATACTAAGGTACTCGTATCGGTCTAGTTGCAGTTATGATCAAAACATGTACCATATTTATATGTATGTATATGTATCATATTTATTGTTTACCGAATATGCTTTCATAATTCATTATTTTATATTCTATATTATTGCAAAGCAGTATTTTACATGTTTTTGAAGAACTGAATGGATCATATGTGGTGATCGTGGGGTGATGTCTTCATTGCAAGCATACTTTGTCCACACATTTCTTACGGAACATGTGGGGCCTGCCTCAACAAATATATTTTTATTAATCATTGCTCCACACATTACTGCAGCTTTTAGTTAAAAATGTATGTCTGCAATAAATTTATTCTCTTATCATTGTATATATGTTTCTTTTTTATTTCTTCTTCTTTCTTCTATTTTG
>JAOPJK010038180.1:0-10476 GCA_027123565.1 Phycis chesteri
CTCTCTCTCTCTCTCTCTCTCTCTCTCTCTCTCTCTCTCTCTCTCTCTCTCTCTCTCTCTCTCTCTCACACGCACACTCTCTCTCTCCCTCTCTCTTGCACACACACTCTCTCTCACGCACACTCTCTCACTCTCTCTCTCTCTTGAGTTCCCACAGAAACAGACCATCTCCAGTTATTCAGCATAGAAACAAAGATACTCCTTTAAATGTTGATGAGTGAATCAGGTACTTAATTCTTCCTATCTTTGTTTTGAATGTGATTGTATCTGGTTTCCATTCACCACACGCTGCTGTGCGACCAGTTAAACCAAACACATCCACCTACATTGTACTATCAAAGGATGATGAGAGGGCGGGACTTTCAGTTACATGGTTTTAGAGGCAAGAGAGGGCGGGACTTTCAGTTATATGGTTTTAGAGGCAAGAGAGGGTGGGACTTTCAGTTACATGGTTTAGCGGCGAGGGAGAGGGTGGGACTTTCAGTTATATGGTTTTAGAGGCAAGAGAGGGCAGAATTTCAGTTACATGGTTTAGCGGTGAGGCAGAGGGCAGGACTTCTGACAGAGGGATATCCGTTTAGGTTTCCTGTTTTGGATATTTATTGTCCTTGTTGTTGGGTTATTCTTGTCATGTTGTTATTCTTCTCGCTACATCCATGACCCTCTCGACCTAACCTACTGATATGTGGAGACCAATCCATTTTACTTCTGGGTGGTCCACCAGGGTAGATTTTTAAATGGCTTCATGGTGAATCAATACATTTTGCGGTAAAATAGGGGCTCATTAAAACTCAGATATAAGCCACAGAAGGAGACACATCAGAGCCATGGCTCATTCCAAGCCGGTCCCCGACCACTAAGTAACAACATGAAAACTGTATCTACTTTAGTTCAGATGCCATGCTTGCTCTGGGGTGGATGCTGTGCTTCAAAGTAAAAGCCCTAGTGCTGAGCCAGGAGCCAGAACCCCGCAGACACACCCAGTATCGTGGCTTTACTTCATTTAATTTCAACCTCAGTAGGAACTACTTAAACCATCCTCCGAGCCAGCAGGTATGCATCTTATTCATCCCCAGTCTGCCGGAGAGACAGAACATCTAAATGTACTGCAGGGAGGGGAACGGATCCTGAAACCTAAGTGTCTCTGTGGTGCCAGCACGTTTGCCTGGAGCCCACGTGGTTTCATGAGAGGTAAAGTAATACTTTCCCTCCTCCTGGCCGCCCAAGAAATCAATCTGCATTTTCTTTTCAGCCATTGATTAGATGTTTCCTCAGAGCATTCCGTGGGTTATTGTTAACAATTACCCATGATAGACATACCAGCTATTGTCCTCCCAGGTGTCTGATAAACAACGCTCAGTCGATATGTGTGTTTGTGTTCACCAACCGCACTTCCTGCCGCTTTGTTAACTCTCATGGCTGCTGCTAGCCTGTGCGCCACAGCCTGCCAGACCGTGCCTGTGGTTTAGCTCAGAGTGCTGCAGTGTCACGACCAGGAAACTGAACAAATATTATCCAGATTGGCCCAAAGATAACCCAACGAAGCCCCCGGGTCTTATTCCTCTCTGGGAGAGCTTTTCCTTAGATTTTGTCCTGGATTCACATGATATTCATTCTAGAGTTTAGAAGTCAGACACTATGTGGTCTTAGCGTATCACCAGCGTGTCTGCAGGGACTGAGGCACGGGTTTCACCGCATTGTTTCACAGGTGGATGGTGAAGCACGTTATTCTTACACGCACCGCAGCATTCGTCTCTGGACGGTTGCCGCTCGGGCCAGTAATGCTGCGGCCGTTCATCTGAGGAGGACCGCTCATTCAGTCGGGTCTCACCTCCCGGCGAGGCTGTGGGGAGACCACAGGCTGCGCTGATAAGTGGCTGTTTGACATGCTCTCAGAACGCTGCTCCTCCGGGACTCCACCAAGTTCAATGTTCAATGTGCACCTTAATATCAAACCAGATAAGTCTCCTGCTGTGGGGAAAAATAAAGTCATAAAGGGGAGGAGGCTGTGTATCCTGTGTCCTGCAGATAAACCTCCAGCAGATAGCACCACAGGGTGTTCCACACGAAGGGAAAGTGTGCTATGTATTTCCAGACCCCCACCTTTGGTCTGGAGGTCAGACAGAAACCCCTCCCCCTTGCCATGTCACCATCCAGAAGACCTTTCACCTTACCTGTCTGCAGCAGCCTGGACGGACTCCTTCTCTCATGATGCATTGGGCAAGGGAGAGTTTAGGTTCAGATGAAGTAATCAAATTGAAAATGGCTGGGTATAGTTGGTATAGTGCTGTAAAGTTGAGCTACGTTAACTTGGAGAATAGTTTGGTGTGGTTAGGGTGGGGGGCCCTAGTTACAACCTAGGTCAGCTTATAGTGATATAGAAACAAGACCTGTGTGGGTTTCTGAAACAGGCCAGTTATTATGTTTGTCCCATGCTATGGTCCATGGACCTCTGGGTCCTCATTGAATATGAATCACTATTTCTATTCCAGCTCATCGTAGGGGTTCCTATAGGGCAAACTTCTCATTAGTGGAGAATCCAATAAGCATTAGAAAACAATCTGTAAGAATGACTCGCAGAGAGCTGCTCTCACAGCCTCCCTCCCAAGCACTGCAACCAACCATGGAAATAACTTCTTGATAATTTATTTATTTACAAATATCCATTGGTCTTAAATACTGAGAAATAACAAATACTTAAAATTTACACGTTTGTTCATATCATCTGCAATAAAGGTTTACAGTAAAAAGCATCACACTATAAAAACAAGTCATGGGAATCCCAACCTGACAGCATTAGATAGCTCAGTGAATCATTACTCTGCTAGGTGGCGTTTCACATGAAACATAGTTGTGCACGGGACAGGCGGCGGCACCGTCCGAAGACGACGCCATGGGACGGGAGAACGCCGGCAAACGTTGACGCATTGTCCCCCCCCCCCCGTCCCGCCTCAGCCCGGCTCTTAGTGGGAAGACTTGACAGTTCGTATCACGGTGCAAGCTGACATGGTCCACGCGCCTGAAACACGATGGTTTGATCAAACACGGACTCATCTCACACGCCACGCGCTGCCGGGCGGGCCGTTAGAGCTCAGTGGCCTTCAGGGTGGACCCGCCCTGGTGGTCGTGGTCTCGGTCCATGGCCGGGTTGTCGCGGCCCTCCAGGCTCTTCATCTTGTCGCCGATCTCCTCGTCGCCGTCGGCGTTGTTGCAGGAGCGGCAGCACTTGCAACGCTTGCAGCAGCAGCAGCAGTGCTTACCGCAGACCCTCAGGCACGAGGTCACCAGCCGGTCCCAGGGGGCCATGGAGTGCAGGGGCCGCGGCAGGAAGTCCCAGGAGCGCAGGACACTGGGCAGGGACCGCGCGCAGCGATTCTGCATCACGTTGACCACGATGATCAATATGATGAGCACCACCACCGGCACGCCCACGCCCACCAGCACCTGCCAGCCGGCCAGCGACAGGCCAAAGACCGTCAGGGGCATGATCAGGAAGCACAGGACGAGGTAGACCGCGGCGAACCAGCGGTACTTGGCTGTGCGGTTGCCCAGGCCCCGGGCCAGCCGGATGGGCAGCCTGGTGAAGGGGATGGGGTACCACAGCATGATCCCCATGATGTTGAAGAAGAAATGACACAACGCGATCTGGATGGAGGGACACAGAGAGCAGCACGGTAAGAACTTGGGACTTCTGGATTGGTTCTACTGGATGGGCAGGTTGGTCTCTTGTGTTCTGACCTGCAGGGAGTTGGCCAGCGTTTCCGCGGGGCTCGCCATCGCGGCGAGGATGGCGGTGGTGGTGGTGCCAATGTTAGAGCCCAGTGTCAGAGGGTAGGCGCGCTCCAGGCTGATGACCCCGATGCCTGACCAAGAGAAGGGTGTGGTGAGACCAAGCCACGGGCTGAGAGCTCACCTCAGCATGAAGGGCTCTGAGACGCAGCAGCCATGAGGAGCTTCTTACCAACAAGGGGTGTGATGGCGGAGGTGAACACCGAACTGCTCTGAACAATAAACGTCATTCCCGCTCCCACCAGCATGGCGATGTAGCCTGTGACCCAGCTGAAGGGGAAGGGGAAGTCTACACCAAACACACAGTAAAGGAATTATTGAGTGTTGTGTTCCTATTGGTTGGAACTTTAGGCCCCGCTAATAAGACCCGCTAATTGTTGAATAGACGGTATAATAAGAAGAATAACAATAATTGAGTATAGTTCATACAGTATAATACAGCTAACACATACGCATGATATACAAACAAGCATTTAATTTATTTTTTCGGTTTGACATTGTTAAGGTCTTGTGCCTGTGCTCATCCAATCACATGACAGGACTGTGACCTGAAGGTGACCTGGAAGCGACAGAGAGGCTCTTCCTGTATCGCTCATCAAGCGCAATCACAGCAGGAGGAAGCGCTGACTATCAAACAGGACGTCCCGTGCGGCCCGGGGGTGGGGGGCCTACCTGTGTTCAGCACACTCTTGATGACCACGGCCACCTGGCCCTTCAGCATGGAGTTGAGCAGCTTGACGATGAGGATCAGGCAGGAGCAGAGGATCAGCAGGGACATGCCCAGCAGGATCAGGCCCACCGCCAGGTCAGGGAGGTTGGTGTACGTAAAGATATGGCTGCCTGTAACGGGACGGTTGAGACGCACTCATCATTAAACTGCTCTCTCTATCTCTCTCTCTCTCTCTCTTGTTCGCTGCAGGCGGCCTTTAGGTCACCTCCATAAAGATAGTTGTAATCCGGCTAAACCAATAAAGGAAGGGAACTCATCTCTCCGTTTTTTTAATACTGAGATGTACTGAGATGTATGTTTGAGGACCTCGGCGCCTTCTGAAACAAACAGGGGTGATGGCACATTTCCTCGCTATGTTTGGCATTTGGACAGCTGAGCCCAGAAGTATTTTAATTGGGTGAAGGAGTGGGGGAGCATTGGGCTGTGAGAGGGCTGCAGGTCTCAGGCTGAATGGAGCCATTGAACAGGTAGAGGGGGGGGCCGTGCTGAGTCACTAGCCCGGCTGACAGGGAGTCATTGTTGTGGGTCGGGAGCACCTATCGGGTTCCCTGGAGCTCCGGAGGATTGGCTCCTCCACAGGGCAGGCTAGCTGCAGGGCTCTGGGGTGTGGTTGGCTTACATTTCTCCAGGTTGATGATGGTCTTGATCAAGGTTGTGTTTCCTTCTGGACAGCAGATGGCGCTAGCAGGGCAGTTCAGCACTGTACCATTGACTATGGTCTGCAGTAAAATATGCAGAATAACAACACTGATAACAATACAAAATTATATTGCGGACGAGAGGGGAACTACCAGCGGACCATTAATAAGTCTAAACCCAAAGCTTTGCAGCAGTAAAACAGAAGAAAGAGCTTTGGAGAAGATTCTGTTTTTAATGAGTCACTCTTTGTTATCTTACAGGTGCAGAAACTCACCGTGTTTTCAAAGGTTTTGCACCAAACTTTGATCAGACTCTTGTTCCTCGCCTCTGCGTTTCCGGTGGCGATCTGACTGATCACATCTTTGTCCAGCTGAGGAGCGGAGCAGAGCGAGGAGAACAGAGGAGAGCGGGGAGA
This sequence comes from Phycis chesteri, assembly GCA_027123565.1. NCBI lineage: Eukaryota > Metazoa > Chordata > Actinopteri > Gadiformes > Phycidae > Phycis > Phycis chesteri. Next base: position 5,574 of record JAOPJK010038180.1, read on the forward strand.
ACAGAGGAGAGCGGGGAGAACAGAGGAGAGTGCGGAGAACAGAGGAGAACACATCACTCTTTGGCCAGGGTTCTTCAGCTCCGTATTCTCAGGACTCAAAAGGAGGATTGTGTGTCTGTGAGACCAAACCACTGTACTTTTGAGAACACTGAGCACCAGAACTGGAGATCCTCTCGTTAGGACCACCAGTTGTGGTGTGCTCAGAGTGTGCTCAGCGATATCAGGGGAAGATCGGCAGCGGTTCCCCCTGGTTACCTCGATGATGGCGCTGGTGAGAGGGTCGGTGATGACGTTGAGCAGGTCCGGGGCGTTCTCCCCGCCCTGGATGTTGAAGGAGTCGATCATGAGCTTGGTGAGTTTAAACAGAACCCCGGTGGCCACCTCCAGGGGCAGCAGCACCAGCACCGACAGCCAGTTGAAAAAGTCGTGGACCGTGGCACCAGCGAACGCCCTGCAAGCAGAAACACCCGCTCAGCGTGAGAGCCCTGAGAGCCTCTACAGCTTACACCAATCAGAAGCAAGCTTTCTGTGGGTTGCATCACGGGGTGGGGGATTCCCAACCTTGTGGTATGGGGGTTCACCACCTTTGGGCGTGGGGGTTCACCACCTTGGGGTAGAGGGGTTCCCCAGCCCTGGGGTTTACCTGCGGAACTCGTTCCGGTCCCCCGCCTGCATCATGGCCACGATGGTGTTAGTCACCGATGTGCCGATGTTGGCCCCCATGATGACCGGCACGGCGGACTGCACGTCCAGCACTGGAACACACCCAGGACACACGGACAGAACACTTCAGAACCCTTCTGAACCTCTGCAAACACCTTCCCTGTTACCAAACCCTCTGCACCAACGGTAAACCATAGAGACTACCATTTCAATGAATGATTCATCAGCAAGTGTATGTTTATATGGTTATATCCATGTCATAAAAGTAGATTTATAACCTGTGTAAGTGTGCGTGCGTGTCTGCATGTGCGTGCATGTGTGTGTGTGTGTGTGTGTGTTTGTGTGTGTGTGTGTGAGGGTGCACGCCTGTGTATGTATGCGTTTGTGTCTGTCTGTGTGTGCGTGTGTGCGTACATGTGCATGTGTGTGTGAGTGTGTACCTGTGTGTGCCTGTGTGTGCATATGTGTGTGTGTGCATTGCTTACGTCCAGAGGACACCATGCTGACCACGATGGAGGAGGAGGTGCTGGAGCTCTGGACCAGCACGGTGACTAACACCCCGATGACCAGCCCTGCCACAGGGTTGGACAACACGGCGTTGTCCTGGAAGATGTCACCGGCGGCCTTACCTGGCCAGACAAACAGCCGCCTCAGCACAACACGCTGCCACACCGGATCATTACAGCAGCACAGGGCCACGGCTTCAGGAGCCCTCAGGGGACGGTTCTTTACAGTGTAATAACACTCAACCCTTGAATTCTCCACACAGAGATCCCAGTGACAGTGGACGGGGCAACAGTAAAGGTGTGTATTCCCTATTTAGCTGACAGCTCATATTATATCAACATTTTGAGGCACGATTATGGAAGGAATATATAGGCATGATAAGATAAGGGGTTATTTCCCTTACCTCCAACGAGTTGGAAGGCGGAGCTGAGGATGTCCAGAGAGCAGACGAACATGTAGAGAAAGCCCAGCAGGAGGCACAACTTCATGATGGCTGACAGAACCCTCAGAATCTTCCCTTTGGTGTCCAGATCTGGAGAGGGAAGATGGGCTTTATATATCACACCTCGAGGAGGGTCCTTGTCTCTCTCTCAGCCCCCAGGGCCCCTAGAGTGTAGGGGCCCCAGAGAGACCATGGAGATCCGGATCCCAGGGGCCTCGAAAAGCTCCACAGGTCACCAAGAACCCTAGAGTACGGGGGCCCAGAGAGCCGGTGTGAGGCGTACCTGACCAGGAGGGCCCGGAGTCCTTGAGCTCCGGCAGATCCCAGGGGTCCTCCTCCCCCTCCTCTGCCTGGTCCCGGTGGACCAGGTCCATGGTGGAGTAGGCCGGCAGGACCGCAGAATCCTTGGGATTGGGATCGCTGGAGTCTAAGAAGAGCAGGGAGAACGTTAGGGCCTGGGCACGGCCTGGAAACCACGTCTGGAGAAGGAGGAAGACCGCTTACCGATAGATGGGGTGGAATCTGAGTCTGCCTCTGGTCGAGGGGCCATGGCTGAAGGAGGACACGCAAGCATTAACCTGAGATCAATACATTCACACTATGGCTAGGAGAGGCCAAACTGGACCATCTCATGGGTGGTTCTTTCAGACTAGAACAGTACATTAAAAAACAGTACATTCTGTAAAAGAGTTGCTTCTGTTGCAACACAAGTATCTCGCAACATTATTGGCTTATCAGTGCTTGTGAAACAATCTACAAAACTACAAAAAAAGTCTCCCTCCTTTCTGAAAAATGGGAGTAATAATGGAAAATGTAATGGAATTATTGTTTGCCACCCAAACATGACTTTCCCTGTGTAATAAACAGGGAAATCGAATTTAAATAGGATGTAGTTGATCTATACACTGTACATAACAAATAATTCAAAGTCACATTACTTTAAATCATGTTTCGTTCTGTTTTACCTGTGCGATGCTGAGTATTAAGAAACGCACCTGCGTGTCTTGAGAAGTCCTCGCAGAGTAGGAGTCCTCCAGAGGTTACCTGAGCCACCTGTTGAGCTCCAGCCCTCCGAGCTGCTCTTATATAGCGGGGATGCAGGAGGACTACCTAACCCCAGTCCAAGGTGTGTGATCAGCAGGTGACCCAGTGATCCCAGAGGAATAGAGGGCAGCGAGCCAAACTAAGGCCGAATCAAAACTCTGAGATCTGATCACGTCCCTAAAGTGCCGCAAAAGCTTTAGACGTCAAATGAAAACTTTTTAATTGAACTTTAAGGTAACTCATCTTAATCGTGTATTCATTTTGATGGATGGACGCGTTGCTGCATGCTACGTTGTTGCGCTATAAACGGTCTCATGTTCGTTTTTATTTGATATTTTTGATCCGAATAAGGATAAGGTAAGGATGAATATAATGTGGCATAGTTTGGTGAAATGCTCCCTCTGTTGGAGGAGAACGACACAGCAGATGACGAACTTGGATCAATTTCTCAGTTCAGTAAATTTAATCTGGATCAGAATGGCTCTGTTTGTAGATCCCATGTTGTTCAGTACATTTAGTCTGGATCAGAATGGCCCTGTTTGTAGATCCCATGTTGTTCAGTACATTTAGTCTGGATCAGAATGGCTCTGTTTATAGAGCCCATGCTGTTCAGTACATTTAGTCTAGATCAGAATGGCTCTGTTTGCAGAGCCCATGTTTTGCTCCCCAGCATCAGCTTATCCATCTTACCATTTGCCATTTTTGTCAAAGCACTCTGATCCAGACACAGACTTTTTAAAATGACCCCATGGCCCCTTACCAGGGCTCTAAATAGGACGAATACTGTAGGCCCCCGGCTACGTGGGGAACAGAAACACATTATCAAACACAAAGATGTGATGCGAACGAGGGCCAGGGGAAGTAAGGGAAGCACTTGTTAGAACGACTTCATCTCTGTTTATTTCTGATGTGTGTGTCATTGTAATCAATGAGAAAAACGTTCAAATGTATTGTATTATTCTTGTTTGATATCGACACCTGTGCTGGGGTTATTTTATGGGGGCAAAATCCTTGATACATTTTCTTACTTTACTTTGAGAAGCTTCACTTTACTTTTACTTTGCTGAGAGGCTTAATGGTAGTATAATATCTATGTGAGCTACTTCATCACTGTGACCGTGAAGCAAATCAACTGCAAATTATGAATACATGTATATATGCTACATACAAAAGTTGTATTATTTGGCACATTTTACAGTTCAGAGGTAACCCTGCTGTTGAATCAAAGGTATCCCAGTCCAACTAAACAGTGTGAACATACTGTATCACACACACGCGCGCGCGCACACACACACACACACACACACACACACACACACATGCACTCTCACACACATCAGGCGGTCCATGGTTGTTGAAGATGACGTAGCTTTCTTCTACTATGTTGAGTTATCAGTGGTTGTCTTGCTGCCGGCGGTGCCACTGCAGGTGACTATGAAGCCCAGTCCGTGAACCACATGTCCTGCCACAGTGAGGACATGTGAGGCCTGGATCAGGAGGCTGAGTTGGTGCTGGGTCAGCATGGAGATGTCTCCGCTGGCGCCGCGCTGTCCGCTGTTGGATGCGTTTCTCCTGGAGGAGTGTGACCCCGTTGTGGCAGAGAGAGCGCCACAATGGTGGATTTGCTGCAGCTGACTCCAGGTCATTTGGGTTGATGTTGCACCTCTTTAGTGTCCGCTTCAGCTGGTCTCTGTACCGCACCTTTGGGCCACCCGGCTTTCTGTTGGCTGTCAGGAGTTGGCCATGAAGCATCTGACGGGGCAATCGGCAGCCAGGCATCCGGATGACATGAGCGACCCCCCGGAGGTGCCTCTGTGTAGGGTGGCCTCCATGCTTATGGTGTCAGTGTGTTGGAGGATGTCACTATGGGGGACACCATCCTGCCAGGTGATGCCAGGAATGCGCTGGAGGCTCCTGATGTTAAACGCGTCCAGTCGCCTGATGTGCCGACGATAGACAGTCCAGGCTTCTGAGCCATAGAGCAGTGTGGACACACAGACACACACACACACACAGACACACACACACACACACACACACACGCTCACATACACACACACACACACACACACACACACACACACAGTCCTCCATTCCACCTAAATTAGATCCTAGCATGCTTCATTCGCTCTTAATCCTTACAATTTTTCATTCTGTGAATTGACATGTGTGTGTGCGTTCGTGCATGTGTGTGTGCCTGTATGTGTGTGTGTGTGTGTGTGTGTGTGTGTGTGTGTGTGTGTGTGT
>JAOPJK010039513.1:0-10445 GCA_027123565.1 Phycis chesteri
TGCGCACGAACCACCAGGACAAATTCCTCGTAGGTGCAAACCTACTTGGCAATAAAGTTCTTCTGAGTTCTGAGTTCGAACAATGAGGTTTACTGATATATGCATTTGGGTCAATCATGCAGTGGGACATAGTTTGAGATGCTTCATACATCTTAAATATTGAAACAAATGTTTACTGTGCAGGTCGATAATGTCAAGGCATTCATGTGGCTGTCCCAGTTGAGATACCATTTGGAGGAGAACAGTAAACACTGTTCAGCCAAACTATGTGACGCCGAGTTCAGGTACTCCTACGAGTACCTGGGAAACACTCCGCGCTTGGTCATCACTCCTCTTACAGACAGGTGACCTCTTGCAGTACAAAATATCAGCTATCATTCTTTATCCTAGTTAGACTTTTCATTATTATTTTTTCAATGTGGTTGGTAAGTGGGAGAGATTTTTAGAAAAAAAGAAAAATCAGAATTTTGCACCAAAACATTTCTGAATGTTTCTGAATCACTCACAGTGAGTTTCACTCCTTCTACCCAGTCTGAGAAGCTCAAAGAAAAGAATAAAAGCTTACCTACTGCGTTTTTAAATGATCACTGCAGATTTTACTCACTTTGTCCCCCAGATGTTACATCACTCTGACCCAGTCACTCCACCATGTTATGGGTGGTGCACCGACTGGGCCTGCCTGTACAGGAAAGACAGAAACTATTAAGGATCTGGGCAAAGCCCTTGGTATCATGGTCTATGTATGTAACTGCTCTGATCAAATGGATTATAAGGTAGAAAACCTTTTTTCTTGTCCGTGACCCGATTTTTCCCATGTTGTGTTTCTGTGAGTCCATGTATCTGAAGGCAAATACATTGATCCCCTTTTTCAGTCCTTGGGTGACATTTATAAAGGTCTAGCCCAGACTGGGGCCTGGGGCTGTTTTGACCAGTTTGAGCGGATCTCTGTTGAAGTCTTGTCTGTCATTGCTATGCAGGTATGATGCACATGCTTAGTGGCTGAGCAAACTTGCAGCATCTCTATTAATGTGACAACATCCTCAAATCCCCAATGTTCTCTTCTCTATTTAGGTGAAATGTGTCCAAGATGGGATTAGGGACAAAAGGAGTACCATTAACTTCCTGGGCCAGATAATCAAGCTAGTCCCCACATTTGGAGCTTTCATCACCATGAACCCTGGATATTCTGGAAGGGCTGAGCTCCCTGAGAATCTCAAAGCTCTTTTCAGGTCTCATTTTTGTACATCGTGTTGATCTCATGAAGCCAGATTCTTTTCAGCAGCCTGAGACTCAGTCTTTGCCAAATAAAAAGGGTTTTTAGTGCAAGATGGCTACAATTAGCTTCTTCAATGCAACCTCTGCCCTTAGGCCTTGTGCTATGGTGGTCCCGGACTTTGAGTTGATATGTCAGATCATGTTGGTAGCAGAGGGCTTCACCAATGCTCAGATCCTGGCCAAAACGTTCATCAGCCTCTACACACTATGTAAACAGCTTCTCTCCAGACAGGTAGAGATGCAACTCTTCCTATAGTAAATCTATAGGCCATCGTAGAAATGAAAACGAAATTCATGGTCCACTAAATAGACCTTGCTACTTATGTGCAAATGTCTGTGTGTATTTTCATAGGAGCATTATGACTGGGGATTGCGAGCCATCAAGTCAGTGCTAGTAGTGGCGGGTTCTCTGAAAAGGGGTGATCCTAGTCGACCAGAAGATGAGGTTCTGATGAGAGCTCTGAGAGACTTCAACCTCCCCATGATTGTTGTGGATGATATGCCGGTCTTCATGGAGCTCATAGAGGATCTCTTCCCAGCTCTGGATGTCCCCAGAAAACGAGACCGGCACTTTGAGGAGGTAAGATGTTAGGAAGATTAATTTAGAAGATTTGTTTAAGAAGATTATATTATAATGGTTTATTCCTGTCTCGATTACACTTTTTCTTTTGCTGGCTTTCCATCAAAAGGGAGGTGGGATTCCAGGGCCAGTACAGAACTAGAAAGAGTCTAGCCAACTAGTAGATATTATATATTATAATGCTTACTGTTATAGATGATTGTGAACAAACACATGTCTCTTGTAGGCATTGAAGCAGCCAGTCGCTACTATAGAAGATGCTTAATAACACATGCCTCTTGTAGGTAGTGAAGCAGTCAGTGCTGGACCTAAAACTTCAGGCAGAAGATCACTTTGTTCTGAAGGTGGCTCAGTTAGAGGAACTGCTGGCTGTTCGGCACTCGGTTTTCATTCTTGGTGATGCAGGCACTGGCAAGTCTATGGTATGATACATTATTATTATATTCAACCATTCAACCACTCAAAGTGGCAAGAGAAGTTAGCTTAACTTTTGCGATTGATAGGTGATAAGGTCATTGATAAAGACCTACCAGAATATGGAGAGAAATCCAGTGGTTGTAGACCTGGACCCCAAGGCTGTGACTTGTGATGAGCTGTTTGGAGTTATCCACCCTGTCACCAGGGAATGGAAGGACGGTGAGTAGGCACATCTAGCATGACGTCATTACTGCAGCTTATATGGTGTCTTCTAAATCTTGAATGGTTTTTAGGACTTCTCTCGTTCTTGATGAGGAACATGGCCAACGCCAGTCATGATGATGCTAAGTGGATTATACTGGACGGAGACATCGATCCTATGTGGACCGAGTGCCTCAACTCAGTTATGGACAACAACAAGGTTTGAATAACTGCTCAGTAATCCTACGGTGAAGCGCCAGAGAGCAGCAGCGGATTGGCAGCATGTCGTCTTCTGTGCTCTTTAGGTCTTGACCCTTGCCAGTAATGAGCGTATTCCTCTAAGTCCCACCATGCGGCTGATGTTTGAATTGAAGGACTTGAGAATGGCCACACCTGCAACAATGTCCCGGGCGGGGATACTCTTCATCAATCCCTCGGACCTTGGCTGGAACGCGTCAGTATTTTTCAATACATCAATCCCCAACCATCTAGAATCCATTCCTTAGCCAATATTATGAAGGTGTACCTATAAACGTAGCCTGAAGTATGGCTCACTTTGTATGGCTAATCACACAATATTTTGTGATGTTATGGCATACATCAATCCCCCCTTTGGGTCTTGACTTGTCTAGGCTTGTGACAAGCTGGATGGATAAGCGAGAGGTTAAGTCAGAGAAGGCCAACCTTTCGATCATGTTTGACAAGTACCTGCCGACCTGTCTGGAAAAGCTGAAAACAAGCTTCAAGAAGATGACAGCCATCCCTGAGGTGGCACTGGTGCAGACGCTACTCTACATCATGGAAGGTCTGCTGGTTCCAGAGAACACACCCCCAGACTCACCAAAAGAACTGTATGAGCTCTACTTGTTCTTTGCCTGTGTCTGGGCCTTCGGAGGTGCCATGTCTCAGGACCAGGTGCTAGGAATTCAATTTCAAGACATACGTTTTCAAAATGTTTTTTTATTGTTAGGGTTAACCACTCTGTTTGTTGCTTAGTTGACAGATTACCGTGTGGAATTCAGCAAGTGGTGGTTGAACGAGTTCAAGAAAGTCAAGTTTCCATCAGCTGGGACAGTGTTTGACTACTATATCGATGGCAATACCAAAAAGTTTGTTCCTTGGACAGAAAAATTGCCAAAGTTTGTGCTGCACTCAGAGCCTCAACTACAGGTTAGCTACTTCAGAAGAACTTTCAAAGTCTTATGTGAAGGTATAGTAGAAAGTAGCATTATTAGATTAGTCTCAATGATCTAATTGTGTTTTCAGACGACACTGGTACACACAACCGAAACCATTCGTCTCAGCTACTTCATGAACATGCTGATAGATAACAAGCGGCCTCTTATGCTTGTTGGCAATGCAGCTACTGGCAAGTCAGTGCTAATGGGGGAAATCCTCAGAAACCTGTCTACTGATCAATACATGATACAATCAATTCCCTTCAACTATTGCACCACGTCAGCTATGCTACAAGGTAGGTTTTGGGCAGTAATGCAAGAAATAGTTATATGTGACAAACGCAACAGCTTTGGTGTAGATAACCCTTATTGCTTCATATTTTTTAGCAACTCTTGAGAAGAACCTTACAAAGAAGGCTGGTAAAAGCTATGGTCCACTGGGCAGCAAGAGACTGATCTACTTCATCGATGACTTGAACTTGCCTGAGGTGGACCAGTACCTCACCGTGTCTCCGCACGCTCTCATCCGCCAGCATTTAGACCAAGGACACTGGTACTGCAGCTCCAAACAAACTTGACTTTGCTCCTCCAGACAGCACAACTTACCTTTCATAACAAATCATCTTTGTATTCAAATGTGGCAGGTGGACTTTTAACTGCCCAAAATAACAACAAAACATCTACATCAATGTATGCAAATACTGAACAATAACATGTTCCCTATGAATCCCTATGTTCGACAGGTACGACAGAACCAAGCTAACGCTTAAAGAAATTAATAACTGCCAGTACGTTGCGTGCATGAATCCAACGGCAGGCAGCTTTACAATTGATCCTCGACTACAGGTGGGAGTCTTGTCTAAGAATTCAACGTCATTTGTCTATGGTCTTCTGTATAAGTAGAATTCACTGTCGTATGACATTCATGTTGGTGGAGCAATGACAAGCAGCCTTCTGTTGTGTTTGGATTTCCAACAGAGACACTTTGTAGTGTTTGGAGTGAGTTACCCAGGCCAGAATGCTCTCAAGACCATCTACAACTCCATTCTCTCTCAATATTGGGAAAGGAGTGGGTTCACGTCAACAGTCAAAAAACTCTGCTCCACACTGGTTAATGCTGCATTAAGTGAGAACCTACTGTATTCAACATTATAGTAAATGACACCAATGATTGTTAATATATCATGTTGTCGTATACACTGTCAAACATTGTCTGTGTCCAGTAGGCTTCCCTGAAGCATTAATATGTTCATCTAAACAGTGTTCCACCAGAAGATGTCCAGCTCCTTCCTTCCGACAGCGGTCAAATTTCATTATATCTTCAACATGAGGGATCTATCGAATGTATTCCAAGTATGTCTTGATCTTATAATATGTATACATCAGCCTCTGTTGCGGTACTTTGAGTATATATACTTTTCCAAGTTCTATACTCCACTCTAAATTCCCAAACTAACTCTTTGAATCTTTCTTTGTTTAGGGCCTGCTTTACACCGGACCTGATGGTGGAAGATCCCCTGTAGAGATAGTTCATCTTTGGCTTCATGAGTGTCACCGTGTGTATGGCGACAAGCTTGTGGGAGAGGCAGACATTCAGAGTTTTGCCTCTATCCAGACGGAGATCTGTCAAAATTGCTTTGAGGTGAGATAAAAGCACACTTGCAGACTTGAAGATTAGAAAGTGGGCATCCTGGGTAGCATAATGGCTCATAGGGACTGTGTTTGTGTGTTTGCATCTTTCTTTGTGAAAATCATTGATTTCTGCTGACCCTCACTACTTTGGACAACACGATTGCTCTCTTTTGTAGGACATGGATCAAGCCTACCTCCTTGAAAAACCCATCTACTGCTATTTCTCTGAAGACGCTCGGCAGGCTGAATACGCCCCCGTTAAAAACCTTCAGTCGTTAAACAACCTTCTGCAGGAGGCCCTCAGACGCTACAACGAAGTGTACGGGGCCATGAGCTTGGCAAGTACAACCCACCGAGTGTCCAACGCCACATGCGTACATCACCGTGCATTGGAATGCATCCCAACACAATGTGCATCTACAATTCGTGTTGCGTTGCGTTGAGAATAACTTGAATGACGGCCCCCCCGGGATCAGGTGTTCTTCGAGGACGCCGTGGCTCATATCTGCCGCATCAACCGCATCCTGGGGTCCCGCCGGCGCAGCGCGCTGCTCGTGGGGGCCGTCGGGACCGGCAAGAGGTCCCTGACGCTTCTGGCTGCCAGTCTGTCCTGCCTGGAGGTGTTTCAGATCCCCGCCAGAAGAGGCTACGGAGTCACGGACCTCAAGGTTCGAGCGGCATTGATCTGCTGACGTGAGATGAGAAGTGGGCACAGCGGAGCGTAGCTTTTTAGGTTTTTATGCGCCGCAGATCTGGTCAAACTTCCAGAACGCGTGAGGTTTGAATCGGGGCTCAAAACATGTCTGTTTGTCGCAGATTTTCATAAGAAATGGACGTACTGTCTGCATGACATTTATTCTCTTACCATCTTAAATATATGTCATTGTTTATTTTCTTTTTCATTTCTTGTATTTTACAACCCTCCCTCCATGCAGACGGACCTCGCTGCCCTGTGTGTAAAGGCAGGCGTGAAGAACGTTGGCTCTGTGTTCCTAATGGCCGACGACCAGGCGATGAAGGACCAATTCTTGGCCCCGATCAGCGACCTGCTGGTGTCGGGGGAGATCCAGGGCCTGTTCCACGATGACGAGGTGGAAAATGTGATCCGAGCCATGCAGCATGAGGTCAGACAAGCTGGCCTGCCTGATTCCCGGGAGAGCCGCTGGAAACTGTTCAATGACCGGGTCACGGATCACATCAAGGTGAAACACGTGATGTGATATTGATATTAATGATGGTGATATTAATTTGGGTTAGGGTTGAAGTTGTGATACGTTCTGTGTTTCTAGTGTAATTAACGCTGGTATTTCGTAGACACAATACTATGCAATCATATACTGTATAGTCTTCTAAAATATACACGTTACTACTTTGCTACTGTCCTGTAGGTCATCTTCTGTTTCTCTCCCATGGGCTCCACTTTGAGGGTGAGGGCTCGGAAATTCCCTGCTCTGCTCAACTGCACCTCCATTGACTGGTTCCATGAGTGGTCAGAAAAAGCACTGGTGTCTATCAGCACACAGTTCCTCTGGAAGACAGAGGGCATTGAGGTAACTCGTCAGCTAGCATTAACAAACAAAGTGCAGCCTGAGGTTTGTCAATGAGCCGAAGCACAATTGAAGTACCTTTTTTTTCTCTTTCCATCCTACTAGCCTCAAATAGGCTCTGTCGGGCAGTTCATGGCCTATGCCCATAAGACGGTGATTGAAAAGTCCAAGTCCTACCTGTTGTCTGACCGGCGCCACAACTATGCCACCCCCAAGACCTTTCTGGAGCACATTAAGCTGTATCAGAAGTTGCTGGGTTCGAAGAGGCACCAGCTGCAGTACAAGATGGAGCATCTAAAGACTGGACTCAACAAGCTAATGAACACCTCTTCAGAGGTTAGTTTAGGCTAAAGATCGATTACAGGATGCTCGTGAAATAACTGGTATAGATTATACTTTTATACCTCTCTAAAAGTGTATAGTGTTTTATCAGAACCTTAATGCCCTGTCTTTTAGATAGATTGTGTGAAAGAAAAACTGGAATTTCAAATGGAGGAGTTACAAAAGAAGAGGGATACTGTTGAAACGCTCAGGGATGCCATAGGACAGGAAACTGAAAAGCTGTCAAAGGAGCAGGCCATTGCTGATGATGAGGAGATCAAACTTAATGCCATTGCAAAGGTGAGTAGTAATCAGTATTGATCTGTGGGATTATGCAATTCATTACGGTAGCTGGATCTGAGTGGGTGCATATCCATGTAAGAGCCAATTTTCTCACGTTATTTTTATGTGTGCCTGTGTAGATTATAGAGGAAGGACCACTTCCCTATAAAGACAGCTTGGCTGAAGCAGAGGCAGCACAGCTTGCTGCTAAAGAGGATCTAAGCCATCTGAACAAGGTCACTGCAAACTCTTTGTATCCACAGAAGCAATAGTTGCATATGAATTGTGGCTCTGCTGCACCATTTCTTTCCCTCTGCTTCCTATAGAACAACCTAACAGAGCTAAAGTCAATGGGGTCTCCTCCAGTGGCTGTGGTGAATGTGATGGTTGCTGTGATGATCCTGCTGGCCCCCGGAGGAAAGATACCCAAAGACAAGAGCTGGAAGGCTGCCAGAAACTCAATGGCCAAAGTGGACGTGTTTCTGAAGAGCCTCGTCAGCTGCAATGTCCAAAAACTCCCAGCGTCGTGCATCAACGCTGCCCAGTGATACTTTTTAATAACGTTGATATTTTTGTGTTAAGATGTCTTGATATTGGGATCAATATGTAAGGTCACACTTTTTCACACTTGCTCACTTCCACTTATCCAGACCATTCACAGAAGAAGCTACGTTTGAGCCAGACTCTATCAGTGCCCTGTCCACCGCGGCGGCTGCTTTGTGCTCCTGGTGTCTCAACGTGATGAAGCTCTATGGTGCAAAATGTGATGTGGAGACCAAAAAGCGTGCATTGGCCCAGGCCAGCACTGCACTGGCTTCTAGCCAGCGTAAATTCTCTGTCATTACAGCTAAGATTAAGGTGAGCATCAGCACTCTAATGGACACCAAATAAAACCTAGATAAGGGATAGCAGTAGTTTGTAGATAGTGTACATACATCAAATTTTGTTTTGTCGTCTTTAGCAACTGAATTCCAAGATGGCTGAACTGAAAGAGGAATTTGTCGAAGCTACCAATGAGAAGCTGAAGTGTCAGCAGGAAGCCGACGGCACGAACCAGGCCATCTCTCTGGCCGGCAGGTACAGTACAAACGCAGGCGTACTGCAACTGGTCTTAACTGACCCATCTTAACAGCGACATACAGATGTAAAATGTGGCCCTCGTGTTTTTGTGTGGGTTTTACACAAGGCTGGCGGCGAGCTTGGCCTCTGAGAGAGTGCGTTGGTCAGAGACCGTGGCCCAGCTTCAGAACCAAGAGAAAACCCTGACAGGGGACGTCCTGCTCGCTGCGTCGTTTGTCTCTTACTTGGGCTACTTCACCAAGAAGTACCGCACTGATCTGATTGACAACCACTGGCTACCTTACCTCAAAGAACTCGAGGTTAAGATTTCCACCAATCATTTTTCTGATTCCATTTGCTCACCTGAAAACAGAAAGCAACCTTTTTGCATTCCTCGTCCTTTGTCATCAGGTTTCTATACCTATAACAGAAGATCTGGACCCCCTGACCTTGCTCACTGATGATGCTGAGATCGCAGCGTGGAGTAACCAAGGTCTGCTTAACGACCGAATGTTCATCGAGAATGTTGCCATCCTGTGCAACACAGAGCGATGGCCACTCATCGTGGATAGCCAGCTCCAGAGTATTAAGTGGATCACAAACAAATTTGGAAACAACCTTAAAGTAGTCCGCCTTGAACAGAAGGGGTCAGCCATCTTTCAAATATTGACCACCAAATTGAATGCATTGTAGTGCCCATAGAGGTTGTGGAGAGAAATTTGATAAAGAATTACTTTACCCATTCACTCTTGCAGTTCTATGAACACCATTGAAAATGCTGTCTCTAATGGAAACATGCTGCTCATTGAGGACATCAGTGAGACAGTGGAACCTATGTTGGACTCCTTACTGAGGAGAAAAACTACTAAGAACGGAAAGTAAGTCACCTCTCACACCAATCACAATCTGTACTTGTTTGTCTGTCTCTCATCATCTGTCTTTCTCCAAATAGACATGTGGCCTCTGGTGTGTAAACTCTAATGTATGCATTGCAGATACATCCAGATTGGTGATAAGGAGATTGAATACCACCCATACTTCCGCCTCATCCTGCACACCAAACGTTTGAATCCTCACTTTAAGCCTGAAATACAGGCCCACTGTGCACTGATTAACTTCCTGTTTACACATGAAAGCGTGGAGGAACAGCTGTTGGCTGCTGTAGTAGCCAAAGAACGACCAGATTTGGAGAAGAACAAGGTATGGTCTTGAGAAGCAGTTGCAGGACTTAAGAAGCACATGCAGGCTTATTCGCTTGCATAAGTTTGAAATAATAGGTCGTCACCTGTCATCGAAATACTAATGTTGAAATAATGGGTCACTCTGCTAACATTGAACCGGTGCAGGTGGATCTGACAACCCAGCAAAACGATTCCAAGATTTCACTGAGTCAGCTGGAAGAATCCCTGCTCACTTGCCTGTCCTCCGACTCGGGCAATTTCCTGAGAGACGATGGCCTTGTGGAGAACCTGGAGACCTTAAAAAGCACTGCTACACAGATCGAAGACAAGGTGAGGGTTTCCTGTATCTTCTTATCTGATTGTTTCTTACAAAGCACCAAGTGTAACACCCCCCCCCCCTTAGTGTCAGATAACCCAGATGAACCATGCTGTTATCTGTTCAGGTAAAAGAAAGCGAAACAGCAGAGAAGGAGATAAATGAGGCCCGAGAGCACTACCGACCAGCCGCCGTACGGGCCACTCTGCTCTACTTCATCCTCAGTGACCTGAATAAAATCAACCCCATCTACCAGTTTTCCCTCAAGGTGATGACAGACATGGAATTACCTTAAGTCTGGGAAATATCATGTGGTCAACATTGTTGCAATATACTGTGTGTGTGTGTGTGTGTGTGTGTGTGTGTGTTTGTGTGTGTGTGTGTGTGTGTGTGTGTGTGTGTGTGAGTAAATCTGAATGTGTGTGTGGATTTATGACTTTGTAAATTTTTTTGATG
>JAOPJK010042331.1:0-10380 GCA_027123565.1 Phycis chesteri
TGTGTGTGTGTGTGTGTGTGTGTGTGTGTGTGTGTGTGTGTGTGCGTGCGTGCGTGCGTGTGTGTGTGTGTGTGTGTTTGGGGGGGTACATGAATAAACAGAGACTATCCCACCACAGTCTGACTCAGGCAGGAGTCAGACCCCCCCCCTGTTTATGTAGGCTACTACATAAACACACATATAATAGTGTGATAATAATAGACCGATAATAGAACAGTACTGGACATCCAGAGTTAGACATTTTAAAAGTTTACGACTTTACATTTTAAGATTAACTGTTGCATTACATTCAATCAACAGGTCCATGTGTTCCTAGGGTAAGTGGCAGTTTAGTCTATGTTTAAGCTTAAACCAGAACTCTGATTCAAGCAAGCGCTTCCCTGGACTGTTGGGATTTCTGGTTTTACAACAGCTGATTTCAATCTCCAGGAACACGTTCCATCAATATTGGAACGTGAAAAATGTGCATTCATAACAGGCTTCAAAGGCCGTCGTCTATCGAAGGGATACCCAAGCTGTCATGAATATTTGCTGTACTTGGTTGAAGTCAGTTCATTTGCACTCAACACCATGGAAAGGTTCTGCAAGACTATTAAAGCCATTTAGCATTCGCTGGATTGTAATGTGAAGTAGTCTATATGCATTTGTGGATCTTGTTCAGTTTTGTCTACCGCAGCAGATCTGTTAAATGAAAAACGTCTGCAAAATGTGGATGCATACATAGCATACAGCTGTAGATGGTGATATCCATATAAAAGGAAATTGGTTGTAACCCACAGAAGACAATTCACATAGCGTGTACCATGATCCACAAATACGTTTTGCTTCTCTTGGTCCGCATGGCATTTTGTTAGCTGCCTAATTTTGATTGTGGATTTTTGTCCCAATTTGTCCCACCGCTGATCCGGTAGAAAAACCGAAGTGTAGATGTTTACATAATGTTTTTATTTACCATGAATACGTTTGGCCCACAGAAGAAAGAAGAAGGAAATTCACATTGCATGTGCCACAATCGACAAATATTTTTGTAGTTGTTTGATTTGTAAATTGATATCCACACTATCATTCAGAACAAAACTTCATAGACGTCAGTCACTTCATAGACAATAGTCTATACAAATTTTGTCCGATGTGAACCTCAGCTGACACCTCTTGATGGCAATATGTGCACCTGTAGAAGGCTACATATCTCCCAGGCTTCAAATGCGCAATCTTAGCTTAGTTTTACAAATTAGCACAAGAACACAAGTGTTTTGTCCGATGTTTATGACGGTATTTATAAAATTTTAATGACTTCAAACATAACAAATAACTATAGGACTTATAGGCTACAGTGGCTGGACCTGAGCTGGGGGTGGAGCTGGATCTAGAGGTGGAGCTGGACAAGGCTAGGCTAAGCTCCACCCACTGGCTCTGCAGTGAGTGGCCTCTCCATATTTCAACCAAGATTAAACTATAGCAAACTATATAAAATTTAACAAATTAATATTTTTACATGTTACGCATTTCAATTTACATTTGAAAAGGGAAGAGGCTTATCAATATCACTGCTTGGTCAAAACTGGTCAAGTGTGTATTTAGCAATCGGCTATTACTTCAATTTAGACATCACGTTACGTTGATGATTGAATTTCAACTGTGGGTAGAGTTCTCTCTGAGCTAACCCTCTACGTAGGACTACGAAGCAGGATTTGGGGTGAGCGAGGTAAATTCAGGTTTAACCTTGGGTTTTCAGTCTCAGTTGACAGTGGTTCACCATTTACCGGGGCACATTGGCATGGTAACTTATGCTGAAAACCTAACCTTCTCCAGAGCAGGTTGTGTTGCAGATAACAGATCAAGACATATAAAAGCACCCCCTACTACTAAATTGTCTTGGAAAAAAGCGATTAGTGAGATACTTTTTTTTTCTTCATGTTTTTGTCTATAGGCCTTTGTATACCAATATCCTAAAATAGAGACTATTAAGGCACTAAAGCCTTGTACCGGTTGACCTTATAAGATGTGCAAGTAAGTAAAGCAGTTTAACACTGACGTGGGGGCATCTGGAAGAATAAGGCTGAACATGTTCTTCCACACCATAGGAATACATATAAGCAACACAAGGGAATAAACAATGATGTGGGATTGTGATATATAGTCTTGGTGAAGCCAACTAACAAAAAAAGGGTATCCTGGTATAATGTTATACTTATTGTATTGCATTGTAGAATTTGCTTCAGGTTCGGCTCAGAGCACGGTAGCTGAACATAGTCTAATCTTGGTATCTGAAATGAAACTTTTGCTTTCCCTGATTCCTGACGTAACACATCTGTTTAACCTGGAAGTGCAGCTTCTTGAAATATGGCCCTGATCATCATGCCATTCAAACATGTGTTCAAGATGCATGCTACATTTCTTGGTAGACTTTTATATGTCTAGGTTTCTTGGTATTCCTAAGTGAAGTTTTCACTACATGTTATTCAGAAAGGTGTTGAATGAAAGAGTATTTGCTTCAAGACGAGGTGATGCCGGCATAGAATGTAGTTCACAAATTGCACATTGTTTCATACACAGAATGACTTTCACCCGACAGCTCAGCAGTTGAGAAAGTGTGGACCACGTAGATGAGGCTGGACTCGTTCTGTTGCTGATAAGATCCATAGCACAAAACATGAATTATTAATTGAGCCAATGTATTGCGTTAATGCTGCAGGACAGATTTCCAGATTGCAAGCAGAGTGAAAATTTAGGCACATGCCAAAAACTCCATTAATACGCAATACTCCCATGAAATTCATCCATGGTGCACTGGAACACTATCTGAACTGAGCTGTGGATGTTCTTACCATGCTGAGAATCCTCCAAGCTCTTTCTCTCCGAAATGCAACAGTCTGACATCATACTTCCTATGAGAACACGCTGATATAGGATATGACCCACTGCTATGCATTAAATAGGCAGGAAATGTCGCAGTTATGTATGTACAACGTGAAAGGTCTCTCCATATGGGCCTCCTAAGAAACCATCAAATTTGAATATACTATACTGCAGGGCCTTATTGGAGACCAGTTTGATTCCCTGTGAAAACAACCTTCGCCACAAAGGTCCACAATGTGGGTCATGTGACCCCTGTAGTGTCCTAGACAGCCGAGACTGTCCTAGACTGTCCTTTAGACAGCCAGCAAAGCTGCTATCAAGGATGACATGAGTTGCGATGAAGCCTTCAAGCTCCAGGTTTATTGAACATAGACAACATGAAAACAGGTCACGAGTCAAACTGCGGTATTACTGCGTTTTCATAGTTTTCATCAATAAGATAAGATCTATTTTGAATGTAAGCTACATGATACTCACATGCAATGCTTTCGTAAAGCCCTACAAGGATAACTTATCAGTAGAACCTGGACACAATCGTTGCTCGTCGACCTTACATTTACATTTAGCAGATGCTTTTATCCAAAGCGACTTACAAAGAGTACATTTGTCATAAGAAGGTGAAACATGTTATTGCTGTTAATACAGTAAGAAAGTCACCAGAACAAGTTTCAAGCATTTCAATTGCTTGACATCCATAGCCGCGAGGAAACTAGTGTGTGTGTGTGTGTGTGTGTGTGTGTTGGGGTCATCGTTTTCTCCAAAAACACAACGTTCTATGGCATGTCCAATGGCCACATTCACATGTGATAAGTCCCCCCCCCCCTCCCGACACACACACACACACACACATCCTTCCTGCCCTGCTGTCCTCCTCCGCAGATAACCTGCATATTATGATAGCAACTGGTGGACTCCATCACTCAGGTCTGTAGCCGTGGACCCTGGCAAACCCAGGCAGGAGGGGCATACCTACTGAACGTATCTGGGAAAACAAATGTGAGTGAAATAAATAAGGTGGGGGGGGGGGTGTAAAAAAAAAATCAGCACAGCTGCAATTCAATGCTCCACACTCGGTAGAGATAAAGAGTGAAACATGAGTGGAGAAAACAAAAGGTAAATCACCTTTGGTTTGTCAGTGGCTGCTCCTTATAATGGTGGTCAGCTCTTCCAAACATTCTCAGACAGTAATCATTTGACCCCAGGCATTTATCTGTCCCATCTGCTGAGTAAAATCAATAATGGTTGACATGGAAGGCTAGATCGTAATATATGGGGTTGTTTTTTTTTTATTTTAGTGTTACATTGGGTTGAAGCAATTTTTTTTATGTTGAATTAGTAAAACCAATAAAGCTATTTTGACCATATATCTTTTATATGGTGATTTAAGGCTAGATTTTTAAATGCAGCAAATAAAAAAAAGATGAGGATATGGCATTAAGCCTGTAATGTGAAAGAGTGACTCAATGTATCCCCATTCTTCTATTCTGTATTAACTAATAAAGACAGCAGTAAAATAGGGATGCATTTTGCTGGTTTAAAATTGCTTTCATCACTGGAAACTACTTTCACCAGATACTCTACTGCAGTGTCACTTCCTTCGAGACCGAGAAAATCACTGACCCCAAAAGGTCAACCGTTGGTCAAAGGTCACCATGTTCCTGCTCAATTGTCGCCAACCTTTATGCTCAAATTACCAGCATACAAAATAATTTGCTTCATATTGCTCTCTACAGGTTGGCATCCACAAGAGGGCGTGTTAGTAGTTTTTTAAGTAACACTAGTAGAATAAATGACATTCAATAATATTTATATATTATATGCTTTATTATAATGGTTTAAAAAAACAATAATGAATACAATAAATTATACAAAAGCAAGTAATCCTTGTATGGGATAAGACCGTCCACCTTATTGAAAAGAATACTAAATAAAAGAACCATTAAAACCTATCAGGCCTCCCGTGTCCTTTTTGTGACCTCGTAGTCAAGTCACTGACCATTCTGTACACAAACTATCTGAATGTGGTTCGCTCTCTTTTTAAATGGCAAATTTGGGTCCGACTGCTCTGTGGAATGTGTCCCTCACATCTACCCGTCCAGGATCCCTCCAGGATCCACCCAGGATCCACCCAGGATCCACCCAGGATCTGTGGCTCGTAAAGACTTCTCTGCAGCAACTTCTCTGCAGCAACCGGGCAAAATTACTCTTTTTTCTTTCTTCCCTCTCTCAGGATTTTTCTCTTGAACTGCAGGGTTTTCAGCTCAGTCATGGTGGAAAATGTCCGGTACACCCATACCATCTATAAAATACACACAGACACATACATACATGCATTAACATACATCAACATGTTTTTGATGTATGTCATCATTACTGGTGAGATGAGAATAAACATATCTACCACAATGATGATGGTGTTGAACAAGAGGGGGATTGAATACACCAGTGATATGAACATGCCCGTGGAGTCAAAGTACTGGAAGTTTGAAAAAGACCTGTGGAAAAACAAATCATCAGTCAATCATTTTGGTTGGGATTTTGTTGCAATACAGGCAGGTTCTCTTCTATAGAGGATTAGGATTGTATGATATACATTCCTCTTTGGAATCACCAATATTTACTATGGAGCATTTGTAATGTGTCAGGAGTGCTGTTGTGTCATTAAATAAAGAGTGATTGGAGCTCCACGTTTGAGGAATAGCTTACCTCCAATTCATGGCTGCCAATTCGTTAAGGTATTCAGCGCTATACACCATTGCAACTATGGAAAGAGACAAGAACTTAAGTAAAGTCAGTTTGGAATATCACTTATGGTCACCCTAATGGTGGAACAACATGCCTTTTTAAGTGATTATGATCATTAGTTGCTCATGTGGTCACCCGCATTGACATTTTGTGAAGAAAATGCACATGTCGACATGTCTAGTTGTAAAACTGTAAAACTAGTGGGAACTCTAACTAACCGCGCCAGCAACTAAACCTGCCAACGAACCTATTTAAACAAAATTTGCAACGGGGATGGCCCTATTAGGGGCTATTTATTTATATAAAACTGCTTCTAAACTTCATCAGAATACATATCAATATGGTATTGATAGTCGGTTTTAATTAATTTAGATTAATAACTTGGAATATTTTTGTAATCGTGTATGGTTTGCTTGACGAGTACTCGTTACTCGATTACATGTTGGCACCACACACACACGCGGAAATGTCGATTGAATGCACTTAAATACAGAAATCTAAGAACTATGATTGAATTCAACTTACCCATGATCAGGAACTGACAGATTTGAACTCTGTAGTATCGACACGTTAAAAGAGTCAACCCAAAACAGATCGCATGGAAGGTCAGAAGCCCGATTAGCCATGGCTCTGACCACTGTACCTGCACACAAAAGCATAAGCCAATGTTGACAGCGAAAACCAGACATGTGTATGTATAAAACTAATGTGTCAATACAACACCGACAGCGAATTAAAATAGAAAGCTAACACGAAGCGTTAATGGCAAATATTTTGAACAAATCTACAGTTAAAGCAATACTTACCGACATAAGAAATGTCCATACTGATGTTATTCTGATATTACTGAAACCATCTATAGGAATTGAGCTGGCATTTTGTACTTTCTGGTGTGTCATTTTTAAAATGCAACAGTGGCTAGTTTAGCATACCTGGAGTAAACAAGACTGCGGAAATAAGAACCCACACAGGCGCCTCGGGATGACGTCATGACGAAACCGGAACTACTGGTATGGAACGCACACGACACCTTGAGGAATAGCGACGTATGCAAAAGTTTACATAGGGCAACTTTTCACAGGATATTCAGAGTATCTATGGATAGTCATTGTTTCTTTACGGTTTAGCTTTTATTATTATTCCGGATTGGAAACGTGCATATCTCAGCGGTTGCCTGGTAATATTTGGCCAATATATGAATATCCCCGGTAAGCAGGTGTCCAAAAGAAACTGGGACGAGTTTGCCCCGCTGCACTGATTGATTAAAAAAAATCCAGAAACTTGGGGTACAGCCCTCATTTTACATGCCTACGTGCTGACATGTTTGGAGCTATAATGTCCGTCTGGATAGATTTTTCTGTACGGTGAACATTTCGAGAAAACGTGAAAAACCTTCTTCTACATACACTGGCCCAAATGACACAGAGTTTGGATAGTTAGTCATGATCTATTGATGTGTCTAATTAAAAAGTTCAAGTGGATTTTTGATTGCTTTACAAATGGCCGAGTTATGGTAATTCCAAAATATGGTAATTCGCAAACATTAATCTATCAACCACAAGTCTGCTTCAGAAGGGATCAGGAACTTGAAACTTGCCATGCACATAGAGGGCACCTTTCATAACATGTGAAAATAATGCAAAAAATCAGTGTCGACATTTCATTCCATGACGGCAGTGTCAATTAATTTATTCTTAGCGTAGTCCACCTTTTCGCCTATAGAGGGCGCAAAATTGCATAAACGGCAGCAGCTATTAAACCAGTGTCTGTGTGGTTGTATGCGTCTGTGCCTGTATGTGTGTGTCTGTGTCTGTGCGTGTTTTGGGTGTACGAAAAGACGTGCCCCTGTGAACTGCGTGACGAGGGCGGTTGCTGGGGTCGGCGGTGGGTGGGCTGTGAATACCTTTGGTGACTGCTCGCAGTACTAGTTCTGATTTATTTTTGTTTAAATTCCTATTTTCACAAAACAAGACCTTTACATTTTACATAAAACCATTATAGTAATATATATTAATCAATTGTATTGTCACAATACAGTTCAATAGAGATATGACATCAAGACGACCTTTATAAACCAATTAAACAATTCCCATCGTTCTCAATACGACACACACACTTTTTGTATTCTGTCAACGTAATTTTCTCGGATGGTTACAAAAAACATCCAATATCACAAAAGTGATATTGGATGTTTGTAAAGCTGCCCATGTAATGGTAGGGGCTGGCTTTTAACAAGACGTGTAACCTTTATTCGTTAAATACACAGATCCATTGCTGTTCACTTCTATCCCTGTTCACTTTCCAAAACAATATAAACAAAAGGCATGACAAACTAAACATTACACAAAAAAAAATATATTAAGATGTCAAAAGTAAGTCCTAATGGTGCATACAATATAAACAACATATTGAGAGTGTTTCTTCGACAGTGTTTCTCATCCTCTGCCAGGCTGGAACTCAGGTATAAAGCAGGTAGCAGCAGCTGATATGGGAGTGGTGTAAGCCAGGGCAAAGTTGTGTAGTCCCAGCATGAGACACTTCCAGCTGCCACGCCATGCCTTACCAACCCTCTGTAACACAAAAATACACCATAATACAATTACTGCACAATAGCTAAAGCAATCCTGTTTAATACAATTTACTTTTGTTTTGTAGGCAATCTTACTTTTCTTTAACAAGTGGGTAAGTTAAGAAGAATTGGGTGGGTCACGGTGGGGTCAAGCAAACGAAGTCGAGCACCCTGCATCTTTGAGCACTATCTGTACAGGAGCACAAATCCTTATGTGAGTCTGTAAGCACACCTGCACACCCTATCTATCGCCATTAAGCATATGCTCCTCTTGAACTAGATCATAAAAGCCTGCATGAGACAATGGCTTGGGGTGATGGGGGGAGGGCGGGTGATAGTGGTGGTGGTGAGAGCAACAACCCTCGTCCACACAATAGTTCAGGATGTTTGTACTGGAACGCTTTTGTGCAGCCGGGGCGCAGGAGAGGAAGTCTCCTCTGAAAGCATGCAAGTTAGCGGTTCCTAGTATAACCTGTGCTCTTGTTTTTAGTTGTTTCGATCATGGATTAAATTCTGTGCCGAGTGTAAACTTGACCAGTTTAAAAGTCGATCTGATAATGAAACTATATACATTTAACATGCGACGATGTCCGTTTCCACACCTCATGTTTTGCCAGCTATAGGCTCGTGTTTGTTTGTAGAACAACACTGGGCAACACATCACACCTTTTACATCCAATGCATTGAATTGAGGTTTGAACGGTTGTGAACCGAAATTCGCTGTAAAGAGGACAATTTGTTGTAAAACACATGCCTTTGTCCACATCGACACTTAATTCAAAACAAAATTATCACATTAGTCTGAAACTTATCTATTAAATGGGGCCTACATTGCAATGTGAATATGACTGATTGAGTCCTAGTTTATTTCTATTGAGATTTTTTATCGATTTCTTAATTGATTTTCAATGGCGTTTTAAATGCAAGTATTTTAATTTAAATCTATTTGAAATTAATGTATTTATTGGCACCATGTAGGCTACAATAAGATGTCAAAAGACTCAGTGATACTCAATAGTTGAAAGGAAAACCAATAACCCTTGATTCAATTACTGCTAACTTACCTTCTTTACTTTCTTGTATTTTTCCTTTTTCTTTAGCTTCCTCGCTTCTCTGGCTTCTTGCTCTGCTTCGTTGTTTACCAGAGGCTCGTAGCGCTCTGGTAGAAAGGCAAAGTGAACGTCTCTGAGGCCCCTGGCATGCTGCCTGGAAGTCTCTTCTTGCGGGCACTCCGAGGGACCAGGGCTGCCCTGGAGCTCTGCTCCATCTACCTGACGCTGGTAGCTTGCTGCCCTCACACCCAGTGACTCCGCATGCCTGTCAAACAACCGTGTGGCAAAAGACTTTGGCTTCATCTAGACTCTGGTGAGCCGGTAGAGGGGAATGGATGGATGGAGCTGAAATGTGGTGTTGGGTGTTAAGGAATGTTGTCAAGCTGAAGTGATGTGCCGAATGGGTGTGTCAAGAAAGGACACATTTCAGGACACATTTCGTAACTTAAAGGCACAGCCCTCTCTTCCCCACAAAGTTGGACAAATGCCAGTATTAGATTCATGATGACAAGTTAATGACCATGTTATTCTACACTGACCTATTGGTCAATGTGTATTTCATTTTGTATAATCATCTCAGAAAGGAAGTTCAAATCAAAACAGAACAAAAACAATGTAGGACAATGAGAAAGTGAAGGGCCAGATTTGTTTTACAGTTAAATGTTTACATTGTATTTAATTGATACATTTTTTATTGATCGACTTTGTCACTGTAATGCATGATAAATCAAATAAACAAAAAAAGTTGAACTATTCAATATCTAAATTCTAAACCAGCTTAGCAAATAAGCAACATTTGTAAACACTCTTGAAGCAGCATTTGCACTCATCGCACTCTTCCTCGCGCTACACATCGTCCTCCTGGTCGGAGTCTAAGTCCTGGTTGTGTGAGCCTCGCTCTGGATCCTTCATCCGCAGGATACGGATGAATTTACTTTCAGGAAGCGAGCTGAAAAAAAGAAAAAAAAGAAAGAAAGAAAGAAAGAAAAAAAAGAGCAGGTAAGACAGACAGACAGACAGACAGACAGACGGGACAGACAGACAGACAGACAGACAGACAGACAGACGGGACAGACAGACAGGACAGACAGACAGACAGACAGACAGACAGACAGACAGACAGACAGACAGACAGACAGACAGACAGACAGACAG
>JAOPJK010042944.1:0-10371 GCA_027123565.1 Phycis chesteri
ATGTTAACATGATGATATTTTCCTTTCAGGCTGCCTACTTCACGGCAACCTTTCCTTTTGTCATCCTGTTTATCTTGCTGGTGCGTGGGGTCACACTGCCGGGAGCGGTTACAGGCATAGTGTTCTACCTCTACCCTGACATCAACAGACTGTCTGACCCTCAGGTAACTACAAACTACTCACCATAATGCATTATATTGTGTCCCACACAGCTAGCTATAGCTCAGAGCTCTTTTGTATCTGTTGAGTATTATTTTTGTTACTGTATTTATACGGTAGTTTATTTAGCAGTTTTCTCCATAATTTTCATTTTCTTTTCATAGTTATTTCTCATTTTAATAAAAAAAGTTGGTACTTCTGTAACCGCAGAACGGTTACAGAATTCGATGGGATTCTTTTAGGTTAGAACAAGCATTCCTTCACCAAGGCTTGGTTGAACAAAAATATAGGGAAATGTGAATATGACTGCAAAATGTACATTTACATTTAGGGCATTTAGCAGATGCTTTTATTCAAAGCAACTTAGAAAAGTAAATTTGTCAGAAGAAGGTGAAACACTTCATTGCTGCCGACTAAATAGGATGTCAGTAGAGATGGCCTGGAGAAGGGAGGAGGGGATAGGGTCAAGGGGACAGGTGGTTGTATGGTTGGATGTGACCAGTCTCTGGACCTTCGGAGGAGAGAGGGGTAATGCGGTTAAGTCTAGCAGAGGTGGGAGGGAGGATAGCTGTAGAGGTCTAGGGAGGGTAGCAGCAAGGGTAAAGGAAATGCTGATATCCGTCACATTCTTGGTAAAGTAGTCGGAAAAATCATCAGCAGTGAATGAGGAGGGGGTTGGGGGCAGCTGACTGGCTGCTGACATGGTGGAGGTGAAGTCTGAGAGGAGGTGAAGGTAGTGGGAGAGATCATCAGCTTTCTTCCATTTCCTCTCAGCTGCCCGTAGCCCTGTTCTATGAGCCTGCATAGATTCGGACAGCCAAGGAGGAGGAGGAGAGGATCGCGCTGGTCTGGATGTGAGGGGACAGAGGGAGTCCAAAGAGGAGGGGAGAGAAGATAGCAGGGTAGAGGAGGCTTCCTCAGTGGAGAGTGGGTGGTGACAGTGTGAGGGTTAGGAGGAACAGAGGAGGGGGACTTCAAGGGGAGAGAGAAAGCAACAAAGTAATGGTCAGACACAGGGAGCGAGGTAACTGAGAGTGCACAGGTACCTTGCACCTTACCTTATGAAGACAAGGTCAAGTTGGTTCCCGTGAAAATTGCACCACATTTGAAAATTTGAAAATTGCACCACATGTGGTGATGATTGCAACTTCTCTGGCTGGATGTTGAAGTCGTCCAGGACAACCAGCGGAGTGCCATCTTCAGAAAGCAGCTGAGGAGGGCATTCATCTCATCGAAGAAGTCATGGAAGGGACCCGGAGGACAGTAGATTACTGCAATGTAGAGCTTGATAGGAATGGTGACAGGTAACAGCGTGGAGTTCAAATGTTGATCTGGTCAGGTGTTCCAAGGGAAGCACCCGGTAGGACCACTTGGGTGAGATGAGGAGTCTAGTCCCCCCTCCTTGCCCTGATGGACTTGGGGTGTGTGAGAAGGAGTAAGCGGTAGAGAGGGCAGCTGGAGTGGCCGTGTTCTCTGGGGTGACCCAGGTTTCTGTTAGGGCCACTCCTCCGAGATGTTGCCGTCAACCTGCTTGTCCTCATCTGAGGATGCCTCGTCCTCCTCGTCGTCACTTACAGGTGGCTCGGGGAGCTGAGGGGATGGAGACCTCCTACCTGGGTCTCTGGTAGATGAGGTTGGTCTGGACGGCTGGTCGGGCTGGCGGCGATGAAAGCCCCGGATGAGGCCCTTGTCCAGGACGTGCCGGGCAGGGTCCCAGGACCTTTCCTCAGGACTGTAGCCCTCCCAGTTAACCAGGTCTGCAGGCCAGGCGGTGACAGTGGACACCTTTGCAGGATCCATCCGGATGTTCCCCCTCCTGATGACGTACCCTAGGAAGGAGATGGATGCCGAATGGAACTCCTAGAACTACTTTTCGGCCTTGACGAAGAGTGAGTTCTCTAGGAGCCACTGTAGCACCACCTAAACGTGGTGGACATGCTCCTCCTTGGTCCTAGAAAAGATCAGGATGTTGTCTAAATATACGAAGGGACATGCTTATCTAGCATGTCCCTGAGCACGTCATTTACTAACGCTTGGAAGATGGCCGGGGCATTGGTGAGGCCGAAGGGCATTACAAGATATTCGTAATGCCCAGTAGGGGTGTTAAAAGCTGTCTTCTACTCGTCTCCTTCTCTGATATGAACTAAATGGTAGGCATTACGTAGGTTTAGCTTGGAGAATATGGTGGCCCCTTCCGGTAGCTCGAAGGCCGAAGAGATGAGAGGGAGGGGATGTCATTCAGGCCACGGTAATCGATGCATGGCCACAGTGTTTTGACCTTCTTTTCGACAAAGAAGAACCCCGCGTGGGACTGGAGCAGGCGTTCGGACTTGGGGCAGACGCCTGCTTAAGGCACACTTGGTGGCAAGCGGGACTCCAGCCCAGGATGCCCCTGTTGACCAGTCTATATATGGGTTGTGGGGGCGTAGCCAGGGGAAACCCAAGATGAACGGCTGCCGGGGAGACCTCAGGATGTGAAGCTGGATGGTCTTGTGATGGTTGCCCGACAGAAGTATCCGTAGAGGGTTCGTCAGGGGTTCGTTCGTGGGTGACCATCCCCATGAGCTGTCCATTGAGGGTGCTGGCAGGGACTGGGCGAGGAAGAGGAACCCGCTGGATGCCCAGTTGTCGAGCCAGCTCCTCGTCAATGATGCTGATGTCAGAACCGGAGTCTATGAAGACGGCCAGTGTGTGGGACCCCTCGGGCAGGATCAGGCAGACCTGGCACAGGGGATGTGGGTTGGGGGAGAGGTTAGTGGCACGACTCACCAGTATTCCCCCTTCTCCTGGTGAGTGCAACCTTTTAACAGACAACAGGAGACAAAATGGCTGCCCTGACCGCAGTACAGGCAAAGGTTGCCCTGACAGTGACTTTCCCAATCCTCTGGCGTGAGGCTGGTGCGGGCCACCTGCATGGGTTTGACTTCCCTCACCTGCAGACTGGTTGGGGAGACCGTGTTCTCAGGAGCAGAGCGGGTCCGAACCAGGGAACGCTGTTCGAGTTGTCCCTGACGTCTCTCTATACGTCTCACCTGGATGTGACGGTCCACCCGAGAGGACAGCTTGATGAGTCTGTCAAGCAACGTGGGGAGATCATAGGAGACCAATTCGTCCATCAAGTAGTCCCCCGGGCCCAGCAGGAAGGCATGTGCCGCCGACTTCCACTCACTCTGTAGAGCCCTGGTGCGGAAGTCGATGGCGTACTCAGAGACAGTCTGTCCCCCCTGCCTCAGCCCCAGGAGACCACCAGCGGCGTTGGGACCTCTAGAGGGCTTGCTGAACACCTTCTGGAGCTCCGAGGTAAAGGCCTGGACGGACAGGCTGGGGTGTGACGTTCCCACTCGGCTGTCCCCCAGCGACGAGCTCTGACCGTTAGGTGGGCGATGGTGTATGCCACCCTTGCTTCCTCCGAAGCAAAGGTGTGGGGTTGCAGGGAGAAGAGGATGGAGCAGTTCGTGATGTAAGGACCACATCCCTCCGGGTCTCCCGTGTACCGCTCCAGGGTTCCCACCCGGGGTTCCCCTAGCGACTCTGTAGGAGAAGAAGCGGGGGCTGGGGGCCGGAGAGAGCGCCACTGGGGTGGCTTTGGCGAGAGCTGTGGTCAGGTGCTCCATCTGAGTGGTGAGCGCAACCAGGGTTTGGTCCTGGTTGGAAATTGTCTGGTGGACTTCAGCTTGGGATACGGTGAGCATGGCCTCGTGTTGCTGGAGAGCTTGCTCAATCCTTTCCAGACGATTCTGGGGGGAGGTAGGGTATGCTGGGTCCATTGTTGGACCCAATTGCTGCACAACACCAGACAAGTATGAAAATAAAGTTTCTTTATTTTCAAAACACACAATGATCCTTGGGGACCGGCAGGATCGGGAAACCGTGACAGGAGGCAGGCGAACGGAGATCAGGAAGAGTGGGGCAGAGATCGGAGTCGGGGACAGGCAGGATCGAGACACCAGGACAGGAGGCAGGATAATTGCTGGGCTGGGCGTGGCAGACAGACGTGACAGTACACATGTTAAGGGGGGTGCCCTCTGTGCATGACAAGTTTCTAGTTCCTGGCACCTTCTAAAGCAGACTTGTGGTTGATAGAATAATGTTCATTCTGATTGTTTAACTTGACTGTGAATTATTGCGCCACCTTCCGGCAATGTTAGCCCAGAGTTTTTGGGGGCCTGCCTACCGAAGATATTAATATATTGGACAAATTAAAACTGTTCACCAGGAAATCGCTGAGATATGGGCATTACCAATCCGGAATTATTCAGAAAATTACAATACAGTTTTAACAAACAGTTTTACTGTGACACTGTCAGTTACCAACAAAATAGAATACCTAATAAAAGGGGAAAACCTACAAGGATTTTCCATTAGCTGGTGTACACTTTTAGTCTAGTTTCTGGTGATGCTCTGTGTTTTTCTTCTCTAAAGTGTTTTGAGATCGTTTTGTCTTTTGATTGCTTTCGAGGTGATGTTGCTGATGTAGATGGTCAATTGCATGTTGGCTTTTCAAGGAGACTGAGAAATTTGGCAGCTTGGCTGAGTGGGATAGGGCTTCCATATTGTGTAACGTTGACAGTTTGTTTGGGTTTGGGCTTTTTTGTGAAATAATAAGTTGTGTTTTCTGTGGGTTGAGTTCGATTGTGTATTTGTTTGACCATTGTTGTTTTATTTATGAATTTGAATAGTTCTTTGGAATAACTCCAGTGGCATAGGTCATCTGCAAATGTGAGGCATGGCCTGTGGTGGGTGATAAAGGTCAGAAATTAAGATGATGAACAACAGTGGGCTCAGGATTACCTCTTATGACCTCTTATGCTTCTGGGACGAATGGTGATGAGAAGTCCGTTGACTGTTTTTACACTTACACACTTACCCTAGCTCTCTCACGTGGCGATCCTCTCACTCTACCTAATGGGTCTCTTACTTCAGTTAACTGTTGGTTGCAGAGAATGGTCGGCGGAGCTGAGAGGGTCATCAGGTGATGCTTTTCATCTGTGAGTTTTGCAACTTTGGTTACTCTCTTCTGACTATTCTCCACATCCTGGCTGCCACCAATATTTGCATGATTTGTATCTACACTGTACAGCACATCCACCATACATAATACACACCACACTCCACTGATATTACAGACCTAAATGGGAAATGTACAGTTATTTGTAACTGTGGTCTCCCTTGTTGTTGTGGACTGAGAGCCTGGTCATACCAAATGGGTGTTCATCTAAAAGTGAATACGATTTTAGGTTACATTGGTAACACAATGGCGACTTGTCTGCAGATTTGTTTTTATGCTAGTTTGTTCACACACACACAGCTCTAATTAATGTTATTTTTGTATTTTTTGTTCATCATTATTAGTCCAGGGGAGTTTGACTGAGCACAGATTCTCTTTTGCAGCATTACCCTTCAACACATTACAACGATATAGGCATTTTTCCACTGCACTACACTGGCCCTACACGGTCGACTTGGCATGGCAGCCCAGCATGGCTGGGATTTGCATTTCCATTACAACAGGGCTACTCGCTTGACGGTGTGTCTTTAGCCGATAGACAAAACACACACATTGATTTACGCAATGATGAGTCCAGTTTGACTTTCAATGTTCCTCCTTTTTTGCTTTTTAATCTCAATAGCTCATTGAGAGACAATTTATTTGAGATTAGTCTTGTTTACACATTGGACCATGTTTCACATATATTTCCCCCCTAGTGCCACACAGTGTGCTATGTGCTATGTGCTATGTTCTAAACCTTCATTACCCTATTATTTAAGCTTATATAGTTATATGAACAAATGAATATTAACAAATTAAGCTGTTGAGAACTCTAGCCATAGTCTGTGTGAATGGCGATGTGTTTCAGACAGAACGCACAGTTTATTGTATTTTTATTCCTTTGTATTCCTATGCTATATTCCTACAATTTGAGAGACAACGCCTTTCTCCAAACAGCAATCAGAGCTGTAACCGCAGCCCGCTTGGAGTTTATGGGGTCATGTTCACTTTGGTCCGACCTTGGAGCACGTCAAAGTACAACTCGGCATGGCCAAAAGTGCATTTTAATAGAAAAGAAATACAAATAGAAATACAAATAGAAAATGAATGAAAATGAAAAAAAAAATATTAAAATGTTTATTAAAAAAAAGAATTTCTGAGAGATGAAAGGGAATTTTAATATTGTAATGACTCAAGCTGTGTGCCCTGTTGTCCCGCACTGAAAATATACCATGTGTGAAATAAATATACCCACCTGTGTGGTTTGATTGACAAATCAGTGGCTGCGGTATGCCTATGAACATCCAATATCAGTGTTACCTTAACTTAATGGCATCGCTCCTATGGGGAGTTGGTAAATATCCATCACACGCGATTACTGCAGTTTAACATTGGTTGCTACATTGAAGTAGGGTTGCTTAAATATCCAATTGGGTACCCTGCACCCAATTCCTCATTCTACCGATCATTGTTTTTGGACAATATCCTTTGGATCTTGCATTTATGTTATGGTGAGTTTTGTTATGAACTGATATTGACCAGAGATGGATTGTGTTAAATCTGTTTTGGTCAATTTGCATATTTGGTGTATTCTGTTATAAGGGGGCATGTGATGCACAAATGAATCCTGTGGTTTGACTTTGTTTATTTCTTTTAATTAGGCTTAACCCATCTTTAGAGATGTCCTTTAGTTTTTAGAAGTGCTAAACAAGTTGATATTTGAGTAAAATCTCAGCCCCTCAGAATGTGCCTCAAAATAAGGTAGGTCTTAAGGTAGTAATACTGTACTTAAGTAATTCAATTTGATATTATCATCTATTTTCTTTTTTCCGTGTTGGTCAGGTGTGGATGGACGCCGGCACTCAGATCTTCTATTCATACGCCATTGGGCTTGGGTTTCTCACCTCCCTCGGGAGCTACAACCCATACAATAACAACTGTTACAAGTATGAGACTGGCATTTTCATTTGTTTATTAGTCCCTTTTAAGCTCTTCCAGTAATATATTATTTAGCAGATGCTTTTATGCAAAGTGACATTTAAGTGAGGCCATCCTATCAAAGCATACAATCAAAATGTAACTATAAATTTGATTTGAGCACTATAGGAATCAAAAAGATAATATTTTTTGATAATATCGGTGCATAATAGTAACATCTCAGAGATATAGAGGTACATCTCAACAAAGTGCGTTCTCACTCCAACGTTAATTTCAACAACAGGAGCCAGACAGACTGGTCAGTTTATTAGATATTCTTGGAAGGGGTAGGTCTTCAGATGTTGTTTGAAGATGGGGAGGGATTCTGCAGGAGGTAGGTAACCCGTTCCACCATCAAGGTACCACACATGAAGAGAGTCTGGACTTTTATTATTTCCAAGCAGGGGCATAGCTAGAATATGATTTAATCTGATTACAAAATGATCATGCAATATAAAATAGTCAAAGATATTGTATAGTTTTTTGTAATGTAAAACGTTTTCCTCACTAAGGGGTCAACGGAAGTTGACTGGAAATTACATTTGGATATTACATTTACTAGATTCTTCCTCATGCAAAGAACTGTGTATTTGTATTGATCATTTCTCTTTTTCTGACCAGGGATTGTTTGTACCTGTGCCTGCTCAACAGTGCCACCAGCTTTGTCTCGGGTTTAGCCATTTTCTCTGTTTTGGGTTTCATGACCTTTGAGCAGGGTGTGGATATTTCTGAGGTGGCACAGTCAGGTAAACATTCATATTCATTGTATTTAATCAAACATGTATGGAGTGTCATGAATAGCCATGGTTAGATCAGGTAGGTTGAGAAATCCATTATACATTTGGTGGATTCTCCCTATTGTGATCTCAGAAAATAGACTTTGCAATTGAGCTCGTGTGATTGCTTATCAAACTCACACCTGGTGGTAAGATACATGCCCTTTAAAGATTAGTACTGCTGTTTGACTTGACTGAGGTGCAGTCTTTGTGTATGTGTGTTTGTGAATGTGTATGTGTATGTGCGACTCGTGAGCGAGTAGTGAGTGCACTGGTGCCAATACATGGAAAATGTACTCAGGTTATTAATTTTTTATAAAATAAAGAGTAAGCCTTAATATTAAATAATAGTACATTTCATATAGCATATAGAATTATAACAATTTTCCCCAGAATAAGCAATATTTAATATCCCTTTCATTGTTTGGTGCTACATCACAATGGTTTGCTATTTAAGTTTGATAACCGAGCAGGATATACTTCTAAACACAAATTTCAGCAAAAGTTATATCCATTGCCTGCCCCCCCCACCCCGCGCACCTCGGAGGCAACCGCTCCGCGCTTGCTGGGAAAACCCGATATGAGTGGATTGTTGTCTCTCCGCGCTCGGGATCGGTTTGACCTGCCGCCGCGACCCGCCGTCTGTTGACGGTCACCCGGGACGGAGCGGGCCGCTCTGATTGGCTGAGAGTGTCGGATGAGAGAGGGGTCCGAGGGTGACCTTGGTAGGCGAGAGACGACGCAAATATATACTCTGTGTATATATATATGTGTGTGTGTGTGTGTGTGTGTATTCTTAATCCGCAACTTTATCCCCCCCCCCTACACACGCCTCCTCACTGTCTGTCAGCCCTTTAGCTGTGTGTGTGTTTCTGTGCACATTCCTGTGTGTGTGTGTGTGTGTGTGTGTGTGTGTGGGTGGGTGTATTTGTTTTTTTGTTAAGTATTCGTACAGGGTGTTTGCGAGAGTGAGAAAGTAAGTCTATTGTACTTTTTGAGTTTGTCTCTGAACACTGCGTGTGTGTGTGTGTGTGTGTGTGTGTGTGTGTGTGTGTGTGTGTGTATGTGTGTGTGTATTATGTGTGTGTTGGAGGGAACAATAGATGACAACATGTGGACAGGGCGTGTTTTTGCGTGTGCACGCCGCTGCCCGTGTCTGTGCGCTGTGTCTCCGCCCTAATTGGACAGCAGTCGTGGCGCACAGAGAGCTCTGGCTAGACTTTACTCCCTGTGTTCTCCTCAGTCATCGATTCCTCTAACCCCTCCACCCCTCCGTGCTCCTCCCTCCTTCATCCCTCCTTCCTCCTCCTCCTCTTCTCTTCCTCTACTGAAATCCAACCTCAACCAAATAGCTGAACCAGGTCTCCCTCCCTCCCTCCCTCCCTCCCTCCCCGGGGAGGGAGAGGGAGAGAGAGAGAGATACAGAGATGGAGAGAGAGAGAGAGAGAGATCCAGATACAGAGATGGAGAGAGAGATTGATGAAGAGAAAGACAGTCAGAGAGAGACAGTCTTTTGAATACAGACGGAGAGGGCGAATGTGAACCTAATGAATAGTAAGGGCAACGAAAAGGGGAATAACAGATGAGAGTGCAAGAGGAACTTGTGAGACAAAGCAGTGAAAGCCACACAAAAAGACAGAGAGAGAGAGAGAGAGACAGAGAGAGAGAGATAGAAACCAACCATTGGAAGAAGAAAATAAATAAATAAAAGACTGAACACAAACAGTTTCCAACCCAACACAAGCGAGGCAACATGAACCCATGGACTGTTTACAGAGCCAGTGCGGGCTAACAAATCAATGCCCCCCCCCCCCCGGCTCCGATGCCTCAGGAATCACTTGCATGCTGTGTATGGGGTCCTCCTCCTGGGCCCCCCCTAGCACTGCAGCACCACCATGGATCTCATGCGTCCCCGGGCCCCCCCCTAGCCCACCACCAGTGATTCCTCTCACGGCCTCTGCTCCTCTTTCTAAGCCGGCATGTGTGCACCACTGGTGCATTGTGAAGCTGGGGGTATTACAGCATGTACACAGACGTACAGATGTACAGTGTGTAGATGCAGCATCACCCCCCCTGGACATGCTGTATAGTGCAATGATTTTCTCAAGTTTCTCTTTGTCTGCCGCTCTCTCTCTCTCTCTCTCTCTGTCTCTCTCTCTCTCTCTCTCTCTGTCTCTGAAAATACACGATGGTGATGTGTAAGCTGTATCTGAGACAGATAGACAGATAGACAGACAGACAGACAGACAGACAGAGAGACTTCAGTCTAGTCATGCCCCTTTATCACCATAAACAATGTTTTTCTTTACCACGTCTTCACACATCTTTTAAGTGGCATTTTCTTAAGCTCACACCTCACACATACGCATACTCAAAGACGCACGTGCGCGCTCACACACTCTCTCTCTCTCTCTCTCTCTCTCTCTCTCTCTCTCTCTCTCTCTCTCTCTCTCTCTCTCTCTCTCTCTC
>JAOPJK010046333.1:0-10301 GCA_027123565.1 Phycis chesteri
TGTGTGTGTGTGTGTGTGTGTGTGTGTGTGTGTGTGTGTGTGTGTGTGTGTGTGTGTGTGTGTGTGTGTGTGAGAGGGGTTTCTATCGGTTATGCAACAGCTGTCTCCTAGAGCATTAATCCCCAACCATAACGGGAGAGAGAGAGAGAGAGAGGGTAGCACATGCAGGGAGGTAGGGTGAGGAGAGAGAGAGAGAGAGAGAGCTGGAGAGCTATATGGACAATGCGGCGTGTATTTGCATGCTTCTGTTATTCCCACACAACACATCACTCCATTCTCACGAGAAAGAAAAGAAGAATCTAAAGAGGAAAACATACAAATAAATGTTGTGATGTAATAAAATTTGGGTTTCCCAAATTCAATATACATTGACACATATATATATATATATATATTCCAAATAAAACACAAAACACTAAAGACCTTTTCTGAACAATGGCAAATTACAAGGATCCATCTAGTGTTTCTTACTTACTGCAGTGCCATCCTCCACTGTTAACCTCACAGGTTCAGATGTGGGTCAGAAGATAAACGTTTACAAACCTGTTTTTGTTAGCGACACTATGCCATTTTTAGAGCACAGGAGAATTGTGGTAATGTAATATCCTAAATCAACATAAATACACAGTAGCCCATTTCAAGTGAACGGCCGTGTCTCGCTGGTACCACGTACCAACGGCAGGATGGAAATTCGCACAGTTTAATGTTTGGCTGAAGGATGCAGCACAATAATGGTACCACTAAAGGGATAACATGTCATTGCCGCTGCTAGAGGTCTCTCCAGATGTAGTTTGGTGATGTCGTGAAGTAGCGTGGGAACACAGGAGCCGTTGTCTTCACCACCACCCTCAGTCAAAATCAATCTGATGTGACAGGCGTGCACACGGACGACTTAATGTATTCAAATTATGACAACGTTACATTTAGTCATGTTTATTCATGTGATGCCATTTCATTCCAATAAGAGCAAGTGACATGACGCTAACTTGCCAATTTACCATTAGATGAGTCGACCGCCCAAACAGCTGTAGACAATGTTATGCTAACGTGGGGAGCTAAAGACTGTATCATCGGTATGAGTCCTGTGTGTCTAGCGATGTGTACCTGCACAGGAGACAGCAGCAGCACTCCTCTCTATAGGGCCATCGTTTGGTCGATTTACACACCATAGGCCAATTACAAAGTACCCTGCCTTGAACCGCAGCTAAAAACACTGAAACACAATTAAACTGCCGGTGTCTCACGTCTGAGATGTTGTTTCATCTAAACGCTGTTTAGAAGTGTCCTACTACAGCTTTACAACAGTAACAAGCAGGCCAGGAACTGCATGGCCAATGAAGCTATGTTGTTGTTGTTACACACATAGACTGTACATAATACAGATTATACTGATTTAACATAGACTATATGTATTACAGATTAAACTGATTTAACATAGACTATATGTGTTACAGATTAAACTGATTTAACATAGACCGTATATAATAGATTAAACTGACTATATGTATTACAGATTAAACTGATTTAACATAGACTGTATATAATACAGATTAAAGTGACTTTCCATATGTGTACTTTTTTCACACAAAGAAAAGCCTACAAACGAATACAGAAATAAACAAACTATTTGTTGATATTTGGGCCGTGTATTCTTGTATTTGAGATCTTTGGTATTTCTGGCATCCCTCATACTGATTTGTGAACTCCAGATTGATTCTATTAATGGATTCAGGCAGCTGCCTTCTCTGTGGGGAAAAGCCAGCACTCATGTTTTGAGTCAGAGCGTGCACGTAGAGGAGGGGCTGTTGACAGACAGTCTGTTGTTAGTGTGTTGGGTGACAGAAAGAGAGAGAATCAGTGTGTTGCTCGCAGCTCCACAACGTAATGAGATTGACATTGAAATATCATATCAATATGTTTCCTGTGTTTCCTCAGAGGTTGGGGGAAAGAGTATGTGAAGCAATGTGACATGTGACCTCACCGTTACCTTGAATAAAACTACAGATGTCTCTGGGTTTGAACTTTGTTGGAAACAATTGGGATAACGTAAGTTCACAACTCAATATATAACAAAGATCTAGTCATTTAGAGATACTTTTATGCAGAAATGGTACATATTGTACCTATAAATTAACATAATGTATTGCAGTAAAAAGTATAAGCCAACAGTTTATTAACAGTCAACTAATAGTCTAATATTTATGGACTAATGGTGATCAGGTTAACTGAGGTATTCATTTACACATTATTTAATAGGTTTAGGGTTAACACTAAGCTAACACTAACACCTATGCAAATGCGATATAATCATGCATTACTGCATTAGCTGTTAGCCATTACTGCATTAACATGTTCATTAATGGCTCATGAATGCACCCTTATTTTAAGGTGGTACCTTGGGAAAAAATCCCAATGATTACAGAGTTCAATTTAAATTAACAAGCATTCGTTGTTGTGAGGCACAGCTGTGGATTCAGTGTGAGCTCAGCGCGTTGCTGCACACCGCAGCCCATGTCTGCTGACATCTGGAGAGCAGAGCGTGGAAGGCACCACACACCGTTCCTCATAAAATGACCCCAAAATCCTCACACGTCTCTTACGATCTCAAACATAGTAATCCAAGTCCTTGCCATTGCTACGACCGTAATAGCGTGATGTGGAGGAAGCAGATGCAAAATCCTATGTTTTTGCCTGTCCCTGCCAACCAGTTTATAAACTTCCTAATCATGTCCCGTTCTTTTCATGACAGCAATGTCTAGAGAGTATGCCGACACCAGTCTATGCGGAATTGAATGTTGATGGCTTTGTCCAAAGGAGGGTTAGGTTTCTCGGAAAGACCAAGGTGTGTCGTGCATATTTAATAAACGTCACAAAGCTCATATCCAACGTCATGCACCAGCTTAAGAAAAAAAAGAAAAGAGCATGACAGAGTTACCTCCCCTCCGTCCTAGACATCTTTTGGTCAATGTCGTGAAGTTCAAATTCTTCACTTACACTTTTATTAAATGTTAAGTCAGATTAATACTCAGAATGCAGAAGTCTATTCTATAACTATTCTCACCATGCAATGCGAGATATAACCCGGTGGAGATATGTCTGGTCGAATGGCATTTCTATTCGGTTCACGCATACAATGTGTCTGCGCTGCAAACACTTGAATTCTCCACACTATATTATAGTGCGCCGGCTGGAACCCAGACCAGCTTCTGGCGCTGTATCGGACCAATCTAAATGTTGGTACATTAACATAAGCTGCCATCAATAATTCAATTTGCACTGGCCCTGTAGTTAAACAAACAGTGGTGTCATGTAAACTAAGCTAACGTCATTCTTGTAAACTGAACTAATGGCTAATGCCAACGCTGTCAGGTTAGCTTGGAAAGAATTCCCATTCAAGTCAGTGAAAGCGTTTTCCTCACAAATGCTTGCACATTTTTATGGGAAAACCGTGGAAAGCAGTCCACTGTAGAATGCTCAATGAACAAGTTAAGTGAATACAGTATTTGTGAACAGACAAGGGCACAAGCAGACACTCTGTGTGCCATTATGTGTCTGTTTGCCTGCGTGTGTGTATCAGTCGTACCAATGCATGCACTTTCTCAGTTGCGAACTGGAGATGGATGTACAGTATATTTACTCTCATAATATCCGAGATGTACACGAAACACACAGGCACAATGGACTAAACCAGTCACGTGCAATAACACACAACACTCATTCCTTTATATTAAATGGTAGGCTTGTAAGGTTATATATCCTGGAGACTTCAAGCCAGCAGCCCGCAATTCAACGGCTTTAGACAGAATGATCCATAAGATGTGATGTTTTTCCTTAAATATTCATGTTAGGCTCAGCACTGCAACACAATAATGGATGGGAATTTGTGAGTGCCGATAAGCTGTGTACTGTGAGCCTGTGAATATTGTGATTTTGTAGATATTAAAACCATTTGGTATGACACATCTTTTGTGTGGTTTAACATATGTGGCCGAATGCAAATTTGGGTTTCCACTACAGCAGCCTCTGTAGGACGGTAGCGTTCAGTGTCTTCCACTAAGATATTTGTATATTAATGATATATTCAGTTGTATAATTATTTTTAAAGCAAATAATCTATGTTTGAGTCAACCTGAGGATGCTTCTACAAGTATTGTACAGTAGTGTAGTGTCTAACACATGTGGTTCTATCTAGCTCTAAGCCACAGGGGGCTAATTGTAGAATTGACCGTAGGGTTGTGAGAATTTCATGACGGCTGATTAGGCCGATGATTCTTTATCAATAACTGCCAGAAATCCAAATGCCAATATGGATATGATTTATACAGGGGGGATTTTAAGTAGTCAACGATTAGTCAACTAATAGTCCCAGCCCTATTGGGTACACATATCAAGTACAGGCAGGAAGTCATTTGTCTACCTAGATCCTTTGTGAAAGGTTAAGGTATCCTCCCATCGGGATTTGGTCAATTCTGACTCAACAGGGTTAGTATCAGTGTCTGCAGATTCATCGGCCACACAGTCATGCGAGATCCTCCCTCATTCCAAAGGCTGGGGATTGCTCTATTGGACTCTGTGGACAATTCAGGCCATTACAGTAACTGCCATGTTGCTGTAATGGCCTATGATGAGTCTGTGATGGTCACAGCCTGTGATGGGTCACAGCCTGTGATGAGTCTGTGATGGGTCACAGCCTGGGATGAGTGCTATGATGTTACATAATCCTGTTGGGAGGAGTCACTGTAAAAAGGTAAGACTGACCCTAAAGGGAAGCCATGTTATAGTACATGGCAACCGTCATGTAGGCTGTGGGATACTCCTGGTGTTAAACACTTTAAAATAAGGGTTAATTAACCATTAATTAACACAAATAAATGTAGTAATAAGCATTATTATTATATAGCATTAGCAGAAGGGTTGGGGGTAAGGGTTAGAGGGCTAACCTTAACTCAATTAAATAATGTGTAAAGTAATACATTTACATTTAGGGCATTTAGCAGATGCTTTTATCCAAAGCATGAACACCATTAATAAACATGAATACCATTAGTAAATGTTTAGACCAGCAGTTAACTGTTAGTCAATGCTTATTACCGCAATAATGATTGTTAATGAATGGTTAATTGATGTACCATTATTGAAAAGTGTTAACAATTAGCAAACTTCTCTTGTGTGTTGGTGGTACAGTGTTGTGGGGTTTTCATGACAAAAGATCTTTGTAAGTAAATGCTATTCATAAACAATGATTCAATAATTAATTTGATTGAAAAAATAAAAATCCCTCAAATGTTCTACAAAGGACATTAGTATGAATGGCAACACAACAGCACAGTGCAGTAACATAGCATTTCAATACAGATGTATTGGTTTCCCCCCCCTCCCAACAATACAAATGTAGTTATTTCTCACTACATTCTATTTGTTTCAAATCCTTTTCTATGTCTATATGTTTACAAAATT
Source organism: Phycis chesteri (assembly GCA_027123565.1). Taxonomy (NCBI): domain Eukaryota; kingdom Metazoa; phylum Chordata; class Actinopteri; order Gadiformes; family Phycidae; genus Phycis; species Phycis chesteri. Next base: position 5,458 of record JAOPJK010046333.1, read on the forward strand.
TGGATTATGAGGTTAAAAAAAAAAAACAAGTATTATGAAAATGAAAATTCACTTAGATGTAGCTGAACCAAGATTATGTATTATCCTCCTCATCTTCATAATCTACAGCAGCTTAATCTCCAACACTTCACTGGTGACTTGCGCAGAACGCCAAGGCAGACCACAGCATCTGCATGACGATACTGCACTCTCTGTGGTCTGCTTTTCTCCTCATAAACACTGCAAGATTTAACTGAGATACTTTATCACAAGAACAAACACGTATTCAGCGGCTTGCCTTTTCAGGGCAGTATGGGTCTTTGCCATTTGAGGCATTCACATTTTAGTCTCCACATTTTCAGACAATTCTTATGAATTCCCACAAAGGCCTAATTTTCCCATTCCAATGGAAGACTGTGTGGGCTCTGACTGCACACGTCTGACCATTCCCATGAACAATGTTTCATCGCCCACAAACCACCTGGATTATGGTGGACTGTTGCACTATTTTCTGTTAACTCCCGGCTGTAGAGTGCATGGAAATTAGGCACCTTCTTAAAGGCTGTAAACTACCATGTCTGCCACTCTGCTGCCTAAGTAGGCCTATTTTTGACTCCAGTACAGTTAATGTTTAGTCAGATTGAGCACCGAAAGCACCGGACAGGACCGATCTGACAAATAGTGGCAACATATCAGCACAGCGTGCGCATTGAACTCCTTTTCTGTTGCCGTGTACATTAAAGCTTTAGGAGGTAGGGCTGGACCTACCTCAGCAGGAGGTAGGAATATTTTGAAAATAAAACAGAAAACAGGAAACAGGACTAGGAAAAGCACCACGAGTCACAACTCTTTCTGTTTCCAATCCCTACACCCCAGTATTATTCGGTTGAATATACCGACCGAATATTAGCTTACCAAATTTTTTCATTAGCCATTTACCAGACGACTTGCACGTTGAATTTCCTCATTGATTGATACCAGTGACCATTTGTCATGACTAATATTGCAAAAGCAATTTCATTAACAAACCCCAAACCTGATTAAACCCTCAAACCTGTAAGAGAGAGGTTGGCCAACCCCTGACCTACTCCTGCAGCTTCTCCTTAGGACTAGTGTTGTATCAAGTTAAGGTTATACATCTTGGGTAAATACATAAGCCTTACTGTCTGGTTAACCACCACTACTACTTATTGAAGCACCACAGATTCGACCCCTTTGCAACCCTTTGGATTTGCTTGCACTTCACTAAACTTATCAAAGACAAAGCGAATCATCCAAGAAGAGCCCAACTTTTCAGGGCAAAGGCCACGATACTTCTGTCTACTTGGAATATTTTGGTCTCACAACAAAAACATAATTAATTGTGGAAACTAAAGGTCGCCCTTTTCTTGTGAAAGAGCTGCAAGCGCTTATGCAACATCCTGCTGCCTGGGTCTCTCTACCTGTCTCTGTAGGCCGCATCTACAGATCTGCATCTCATGTTCTCCTCACTCCTCCCGTACATAAATCACACGGCGTGTGGGTTGGTTGTATTATAACGCCGCTCGTTCCCACCACTGGTCGGGAACACTATTAATAACAAGGTATGTCGATAGCCATGTTATGATGACTCTGCAGTTTTACTAGCAAACTTTACCAGAGAGCAGCGTGTAAACACTGCCATGGATAGGGGCTTCACACCGAGACACTCATGTCAGCGTCACATTCGAGGTACCGCAGGACACCGGATAAAAAGCATGCATCATTTTCTTCCAGTTTACTTGCTGGGCTGAAGGTGTGCCAGCCAGAGACAGCTGCATGCTTCTACCGGCCGAATAAAAAAAACTATAAGGAAGTGGGGGAAACTAAGAGAAAACTATTTGAAGAATCTCTCACGTCATTGTATGTATACTTTCTGTTAAAGATTCCCTGGTGGCCCTACCCAAACAGCACTGCACCTTGTTTTGTGATAGAACTACTGCCAAGTTAGGTTGATAAAACTAATATGTGGGTACATTGGACCTACATATGTATGTAGCCACACATTAATTTTTTTTTTTTACGATGGAAGACGTGAGCTTATGTCATCGTAACTACCATAGAAACACAGTCGCGTCGCGCAAACGCGCCCAATGCAAAACGCAACTCGGCTCACTCAAACTAATCAGAACATACTCACATGCAAGCAGAGTTTGCCTCAGACACAACCTGGACAGAGCAGCGTGGGCTCGGCTCTCCTCCCTAACGGTCTGCGTGGCGGCCGTGAACACAGCGCCGACACAGCGGTGCACGGGAAATGTCAAGCACTCAAAAAAAAAAGAAAAACCCACAGAGGTAAGCAAGCGCACAGAAAGCGAGGGCAGAGGGGAGGGGTGAGAGCGAGAGAGCGACATTAGGGGGTGTGGTTAGGACATACAAGAGCTGGGGGGGTTGCAAACACAGATGGAGGAAAAAGACAAAGTAGCAGACGGCAATTGGACGCAATGTGTGTGTGTGTGTGTGTGTGTGTTTTTTTGATCAGAGGGAGAGGCAGACCTATGAAGTGAGGGTAGAGAGGTGAGGCAGGGCAGGTACAGGCCAGGGAGAGAGACACAGGCCAGACTGAAACAAGCAAACATTAGACATTAAAAGTATAAGTGGAAGATGTGCATACAAACTGGGAAGACCATCTAAAGGGTATGTTTGGTGTGACATAAATAAACTGAACTGAACTAAAATAGACAGGACATTGAACAAACCATGAAATAGTGTAGCTTAAAGCTAGAGAGGCTTACCCAAATTGCAGTGCATCGAGTTTGCATTGCAAGTTTTCATGTAGTGCTTCCACAGAGAAACCAGGAAATGGAGAGCCTCAGTTTTCAAATTTAAACCCTGTCGTTCAAACTCAGCGGTTGAAACAACTGACACTGTGGACTGCAGTACTCTTTTCTAACTGACAGTTGCCAGCAACCAAAGCACACGGCGAAATTGTGACTTATATCAACACTGACATTCATCCAAAGCGACTTCAAATATGTCTCTTACGCATGTGTGCACACAGGCACGCACACACACACACGTACACACAGACACACACCCCTTGTGGTGCGGTGTAGAATTCTACTGTATGCTTCTCATTTTGGGTGGAGTCATTTGACCCTCCTGCCAATGTCGACAAGCTATGGCCAACCTAGCGTACGCCCACTTGGCTTCATTCAGGTGCAGCTGAACGACACTGCAGCCTTTCACACTTTGAGGTACAAGCTTAACACCGGGGGGGGGGGGGGGGTCTCAGACCAAACCCCAACGATATGGAGTCTTTTTAAGAGTTTATTCGCTGACTTTGACACGTAGGTCTATAGCAATACCTTTTGACATTTTCTGACAAGACATGAGGTAGGTGTGTAGCAGAGACAACACTCAGATGTCTTGTGCTCGCTTTTCGATCATGTTGTCCATCACTTTCAAAACAGCGAAGCCACCGGCCTCCATGGCATTACTAAGAAAGACGTTTGTGTGGGATCCAAACTGGTGCGTGGTGATTTGAAGGCATTTTCTCTGGGATTATTAAGGAATGTGACCGGACGTACAGTGCATCCAAATAATGTTTCATGTAGCCTGACAATAATTTGGGAACCAGATGTTTATATCACGTTCCCCTGGAGCCAATGCTACGTCATTGGTGCTCAGCCAAATGTAGCATCTCTCAAATATCGTTCTGCACTTTCCCCAAACAAACAGGCCAAGGGTTTCAACACAAATGTACATGTGTCAGCGATGTTGTGGCATCGTGGCTGTGTTATATGTACTTGTTGTACAAGTACTTGTTGCTCAATGGTGTGTGTTGATTGGTCATGCTCTGCCTTCATGTCCGTCCCTTGCTGTTGTCACCATACTAGAGGGATGGTTCTCCATTGCTCTACCCCAGTGGAAGTTAATGTGGTCATCTCAAAGATCTCAGTTTTGAACCTATGGCCGAAAAAAAACAAAACTGCATGCTGCCACACACACAATTGAGTTGAAGAGCGAGCCAGGGGGCCAGTGGCTCAATTTTCGTTGTGTTCCCTCATCTGTCAATAGCGACTTCAGTGACATTTAGTTAAATCGAGATCTTCAGATTCCCACTTTAGCTTACTTCCTTGAGTAAGTTGATCAGTTCAGCCAATAAAGCCCTGGTGACCGGTGAGCAGTGATCTGTTGTTGTCGCATCACGCCACTTACCAGAATATGTCTTCAGTAGTGCACACTTGACACACAAAAATGAAAAGGGTACAGGTGTCGGGTTGCAAATATGACTAATCGAAACGGAGGTAACCTCTGTGGTAAAAGCGAGGGAGGGACATGAAATGACTTGGCCTTTCTAGTGGCTCATTGCTGAACTACAAGTCAACACAAATAGCAACCAGAAAGAAGCGATTTTACCTTTCCTAGGGCACTAACATCACCACCATAGTGCTGAAGCTTTCATTATCTTGCCGTATATAATCTTCACACTTCAATAGACAACCAGTAGAGAAAAATAATAAGGATCCAGTTCATCACAGTGTCAATGTTTGGTAAATTACATTCACTGTTGACATTTAGTTTTATGATAACAAACCTTGTTATAAACAGTAAACATTGTGGGGAACAAATAGAGTAGATTTGAATCATTGCTCGCTAGGAATGGGGACAGTATGAACATTTTTAGACATGCTCTCTTCTCATGTCTGTCCACGCATAAAGAGTAAAAACTGAATTCTAATGACCGTATTATCTAAACATCTAAACATCTAAGCATGTCAAAGAGCACATGCCAAACCTTAAATCTTTTGAAAGAAGAATGAACTATTCCTGCTCTCCCCTGGGCAGGCCATTTGCATGCCACACAGCAGTAACTAATAGACCCAGATGTAATCTTCTCATAA
>JAOPJK010047602.1:0-10268 GCA_027123565.1 Phycis chesteri
CACACACACACACACACACACACACACACACACACACACACACACGCACACACACACACACACACACACGCATGCACGCGCCAAGGGACTGCCAAGCATGAATGTAAATTCATGTGAGATTAAGCCTACCTGGTAGTAAAATAACAATCTTGTATATACAACCCTGCAGACCCCAAGAGGAAGTCATTGTTGAAAATGAATTGATACTGTTGTACATGAATGTGATGTGAATGTAAACATTTGTTATTCAAACATTTCCTATCCTATTGAACAACGTTTTGTTTTTATTATAAACCCATTCACCAGTGCCTATCAATTTTGTTTTACTGTTTGTGTCAGTGAGAGAACTTGGAAGTCAGTTCACCTGCCACATCGACTCCAGTGTATTTGTCTAATGTTTGTTCTTGTGAGTAGAATGATTTGAGGTAAAAGAGATAATATATCTACTTTTATATACACAGTCAGATGACTATGTATTTGTATTTCTACTGTAATTATTGCTAACTGCTGAATCTCAATGTATTTGCTAAAACCTTTCAAGACTGCACCGCAGGGGAAAGGCGTACATACATGGTGTATGTACGCAGCCTTGAGATGATGTGTTGCTTTAACAAGCTTTAACTGCTGCACTTTGAGACACTGCCTTAGTACTCGGGAAGTCCTCAGAGCCTCCAAATAAATAAATACTTGTGCTTTCACGTCTGCCGTGTTTTTCTGACATTGATTACAACGCAAGCGACTCCAAACTCCTTTCTACTCCAGTCGTATTGCTGTCTCGTTGGTTGTGAAAACATAATAGTGGGCCTTCCCCCATTTAACTTCCTTAAAGCAGATCTCCACCACTCTCGATGGGCTATGTCTGCAGACAAATGGGTTCAGCAGCAGTAATGTGCTGTAAAGACCATCCCTGGAGAGGACAGGAGAATGGTTGGCAGGGGTAGGGGTGAATGTATTCATTTGGCCCAGAGAGAGTGAGTGAGGGAGAGAGGGCAGCCAGGGCACCTTAAGGCATTGACTAACAAAGACGCAGGTACGAAATTAGTCCTAAATAATTTAGACTCACCACTACAGTATTGAACACATGCAAAACAGGGACCTTGTTTGAAAACCAGGAATTGCACCAGAAAGCAGACAGCAGCCTTATCTGGGTATGTTTCTTTGTAAATAAGGTCTATACATTCTTGTGTGTGTGTGTGTGTGTGTGTGTGTGAGACAAAACATGTGTGTTAGAGTCTGATGAAGATGCATCAAAAAAGAGAAGGCCTCAGTGTAGAGATGTGCACTATAGATTTGTTAGTGCCGTATTTTGTTGGTGCTGCAACTCATTCACAATATTACAGGATCAGAGTCCTTGGGCAGTGGATCAGCCCTTTATAAACTATATCCCCCCAGGATGGGTTCATTGTTTACAGCCCTTTATAAACTATATCCCCCCAGGATGGGTTCATTGTTTACAGCCCTTTATAAACTATCCCCCCCAGGATGGGTTCATTGTTTATTGGTGTGGGGGGCAGGGAAGGGGGTGTGGAGATCCTACCTGGATATGATTTGTAAAAATTGTATTAACCTTTATTGGTCCACTATGTGGAGATTTGTAATAACCAATGTTATTACAAATGTCATACAACATTAGAAAACGTGAGCAAATTCAAATGTAGATAGGGGCAACACAGGGAAAGATCCAGTGAAGAGTAGTTGACCTGACAACACTGAAGGTGTAGTTTCTGATGGGGAACAGGAGGACTGTGTCTCTGACTGCAGAGACAGAGCAAGGAAGATGATGGTAGCATAAGTATGGTGCTCAGGGACATTCATTCATCTCTGTTCCAGGACGGCCGTTGCCTGGCAACAGAGAAGGCATCACATTTTCCAGAATTGGCAGGCAAGTACAGCACTGCAAACTTACCAGTGCAACACAATGTCATACATAAGATAAACCCTCCCCCACACACCATGAATGCACACACACAAACATTAGTGTGCACATCAGCAGCAACACAAATCCTCTGGCCTTGGCAGTGGCAGTTAGTCATCTGCGGGGTTCGAGCCTGGTGGTAACAAAAGAGGAAGGATGCATCATACGGGCAGTATTTCAACTGTTCTTCTGTAAACCAAAGTTCCAGGTTACAGTATAAATGATGTAGTCATCTGGCTATGTATTATGAGGAAAACATCATCATAAATGTGTGGATCACAGTGCTAGACTTAGGCCATTGTTCTAACCGTTATTTATTTATTCAGAATCAGCACCATAACTTAGACTGCACAAATAGGATTAGGCCAAATAGATATCCGTATATATTTATAATATAAACTGGAAAGAAAAGCAATCATAATCAAGTCATTTAAATGAAATGCGCGTACGTCCTTACGTCCACTACAATCAAATCACAATCACGATACGTCGTGGAGTTGGTTGGGCAGAGCGAGAGAGAGACTGGGAGAGGGAGAGAGAGAGAGAGAGAGAGAGAGAGAGAGAGAGAGAGAGAGAGAGAGGGGGTCTGGCTGCAAATCAAGTGAGTACGAACGGCTATTGGTAAATCGAAGATTCATTCGTCGCGTATCAGCCAATCGATAAGTATTGAGGATGCTCGGGGATGAAAGGAGGCAGACCAGGCGCCGATGGCCGCAGTAATGGAAGGCAGCTCGGGACCAGTCACGCGCCGTTAGATGAGCCTGTGTAACGTTACAAACTATCCGCGACTCGTCGGGACGCTGAGACACCACACGTAAGACTTTATACACCAATGATGAATCGCTGAGTTTTGCCTAGTGATATTCAACGAATGACGAGGACATTTCCTATATTTTGAATGCTAAATGAGTTTTTTTTTTTTAAATCTCGCGGAACTGGCGTTTTGGTTGGTGTTGCTTGTCAACGGTGGTCTACAGAAGTTCCTCTCGCCTATTTATTTCTATGTTCGAGTATTCGGCTATAATGGGTTATGTAGAATGTCGTCTATTTTGTCTCTATATTTCTTAGTAAATTGATAAAGATGTATGATTTCTTCCCGTGTATGACTTGTTAGGTCAGTACGTAGGTCCACGTGCAGGAGTGCCTGTTCATGTGCCCGTTTTCATAACGACTTCATATAGGCTACTAATATATGTATTTATAACACCAACGTTCACCAACGTGCACATGATAACGCAGCTGAAGACTTAACGAACCCAAGCTCATATGAGCAATACCACATAATAATAGGCGATACAAAGACGTATCTGAATATGTATGTGAAGTTTTTTGGACAATTACAATCGTACTTTTTGAGAAGTAGGCCTCGCTATGGGCTGCATCAGTGTCATATCGTCGACTCATCGGGCTTAATGGGGCTTGTACATCGCGATATCACAATGACTGCCTCCGGGTTTCAGCACAGCATAGAAGCATTGGCATGTTATTTATTGTTACTTAATGTGTTGGTAGTAATGTTTTTTTTGTCATTGTTTAGTAATTCATCGAGGAATGACAGGTCATTATGTGAAGACATTGTTGTATTTGTATTTGAGACTGCCACATAATTGTTCATGGGAAACTATGATTATGGTATATAGTTATGTTGATTTAGGATTTTAAATGTAACATTTTTCTTGAGTCTCTCAATATTATTGGCTACAATAAATCCCATGATGCATTGTAATGTACAGTACATTGTCTCTGGTCAGAAAGTGGAGCGTAAGTTTTCCCCATAAGATAAATAGTTTCACAATTAATTACTAAACAATAACCAAAAACTGTACACAATGAACACAATAACTAACATTCCAATGCTTCTATGTTTCCTAAATGGAGGCGGTTATTGTGATGCATATTCCCATTTTCCTAAAAAAAAAAAGAATTCTACAGATAGTTTCTGCAGCTGGCTTGATCACATGGTCAGTGTTCAACTAGACAAGGGTCACTTGATTTGTATTAAATACAACCAGTGCCATTCAACAACAGCTGGCATCCAGTCAACCTCCATCACTCACTTCACATTGAGCTGTGATTACATTTTTATCGACTGCTGTACTGTTAGTCATGATCGGTTTGTCGGCAGCTAACTGATAGGGTTGGCGTTAGAGATTGACTTGTCTTGTTACTGTGTAAGCCGTTGGAGATAGAGCACATGTAGGCTAAGGGATTGGTGTTGTTAAGGTCAGGGTGAGAATCTGATTTGTAAGCTGTACATCACATGGAATAATCATATGTAGTTTCAGACAGGAAGCCTGCAAGACTGAATGGTTTTCTCACTGTGATGTAAACCCTTGCATGAGAAGATGCTGCTCTACTCCTGAATCACACTCCCTTATGTCTTGCTTGTGTGTACATGTCGTGTTGGACCTGTGGGCGGAATTTGAAGCTCCCGGAAATGTTATCCTTGATTTCAAGTTCAGCTGGTGAGGAACAGAGGCACTGCTTTGCACATGCATGTGTTTTTGTGTGTAGTTGTGTGTGTTTGATGTGTTTGTACAAGCAAGTACTGTAGCACCCTCAGACAATCATTCCTTTCCCTTTTTGTTTAAAAGCATTGATAATCTTGTTATTATCTCAGCATCATCACAGACAATGTTTAATATTAGTCTTACATTCCTGAATGCCTAGTTTACTGAGAGGGTCCTCATGGATGTTGACCTAAAGCTGTTGGCCAGTAAGTGACTCCTTATTAGGGGCCTCACATTCACGTCCCTGTTGGCATGGTGCACCTCTTGCTGTCATTAAGTTGCTGTTAAGTCGCCTGGCAACAGTGCACCACAGAATGGCTAATTGATGAGGTGTTTGAGGAAGCCTGTGCTCAATACACATCCAATGGGCTGACCAACATTGAACTGTAATTAACAGAGAGGAAGAGAAAGACAATGTCTGTCTACGCTTTGTGTGTTAATTGTAATAATGTTAGTAACATAATAGCCTGGCCCAGAAGTGTGTGACGTTAGCTCAGCTGCAGACCGATATTGTCTCTCTAGCACTGTGATCAATGGTATTCTGTATTCCTCAGTCCAATTAGCATCAAGCTCCTTGGGTTTTTGCTCACTGTGACTCCTCGGCTTGGTGGCACTTTGCAGCAACACCACCAACACTGAGAGCCTTTGAAGTGGTAAGCAGCTCTTACCTGGCGTCAGCACCGGGGAGCTCCCAGGCTGGAGACACACTAGCAGACTTTTACAATCCTAATCGACTGCAAATAGACTGACTGGGCATCACACATTTATCGACTGACTGTCACAGATTACAGTTGTGGACAAAGCACATTCATAAGACCACTGTCGTACTGAAGTACAGCCCAATCTACAGGATCATCATCAGATCGGTCCTGGCTACAGTCATAAATATCAAACAGGTTTGCTATTCAAAATTGCAATCGTTGGTGGCTCCAACTGGCTGCAGCCTAGATCAGTAGGCTACAGATTTGAATCCTGAACCCCCAACACACTACATGATAATGTGTGCCGACTGTCCAGAGTGACCTGCCCTGCTTTGTGCAAATCTTGAATATAAGTCTTCAGGGCAAATCAAAGCTAAAATCAGGTATATCTTCTATCTTCTGTGTTTATTTGTGTTCCTGGTCTCAGACAATCAGAGAAGCAAGTGTTGACCGATGTGTGAGAGAGGAGGCCATTGTTTTTTTTAGATAGGAGAGGTGGAGGTGTGACTGTTTACCCTGACTGATGGAAAGACTAACCAAATATAATCATAACCTAACTAAGACAAATGAATGTGATAACAGACCAAAAAGATTGTCATTTATTCTTGTGCATAATTCAAGGAGTATATCGAGTCCATGATGGAAGACACAGGCGTCACTGAATGACACATTTAGAAAGCTGTTCTCTTCAGATTGACTCCCATATTTGTTGAACTTGAACACATTTTTTTTCACTGCTTAACGTAAGTAGAAAGACTTTTTAAAGCTCCTTGGAGAATGAAAAGCCTACATGTAAACTGTAAATGAATCAATGACTGGATAAACAATAGGCTGCTAATTCCCTTTGGTCCTGCATTGATAGATAGATGGCATTGTTATTCTAGCAGCTGTTTATGACTGCCTGAAATAGAGGGCTACTTGATGCTATCAAATGTCTGAAAGAGCTGTGGTCTCGGGGGAAGAGAGGAATTGACATCGTCACCATGAGAAAATGACAGAATAGCGACAGAGCACACATTTCCATCAATGGCACTGTGCCACCTACTCTGCCGGAGCCCACAAGCTCTGTCTGTTTCTCTCTCCGGTCGTTCACACAGTTCTCCCCCTCCACTTGGTCTACAGCAGGTCAGCAGGCCCCTTGTTAGTTTTTTTTCAGTCATGTAAATCTAAAAGCTACCAGAATTTATATTTTGGCGCTGTTCCTGTCCCAAACAAAGTCTTATCTGTGCCTCTTCTATGCCAAAGTTTTGTATAGGCCCACTTGTTATTTCACTACCTAATGTACCTTCAGTTCTCCATATCAGAGATACTCAGTGGGCATGGGAGTAGATTTAAGGGACCACAACATGTTTTTCTTTCAGAAAACAGATCACTTTAGATTCAAAATGTCATAAGTAAGTCACTGTGAGTGACTTTAGCCCATGCTTCCTGGTACCCATCATTCCTTGCTTGTACTGAAATGGACAGTCTTCCCCAAGTCCCTCACGATGGCCTGGTCAGAAGATTGTAGAAGTCTGTCGATGAGACAGACTAACAATCTTCAGACTACTCTTTTTTTTTCCTCTACAGAAAGCTGTTAAACAGGAATTGTTTCTACTACTTACAAAAATCACTCCAATTACTTGCCCTTGTCTGATCAGTGCCTGAGGAAAATGAGCAGGAATTTGATTGCAGGTAATTGATTACAGTTTTCCCTTATAGTCCTAATGGCCAAATAGCCTTAGTTGTACTTTGTCCTGCTGGGTGTTCCCCATTGTAAGCAACACGGTTGTGCCTTACACCAGAAGACCACAAAGCAAAGAGCCAAAGACAATGCAGGCAATAAAGCACAGTGAATGCTAAAGTTTCCATCCTTCTTATAAAAGGGGGATTTGAAGAGATTTTGCCGAAGACAGTGAGTCTAAAGCCTTAAGCATGTTGAAAGCATTTTTGTAGCCTGAGGTTGTGGAGAGGATGGGAACATCTTTTATTTATTTGTACATATTTTTTACATGGATATAGAGGACTTTATTTAACGTATATCTCCTATGCCCTGAGCACACAGTAGACTGGGCCACGTGTGTTTGGTGTTGTGGGACACAAAGCGTCATCGAATCTGCTGTGAAAACAAAAAAGTGTTTTGGCTTTTTCAAGGTCAACAGGAGAAACTGTTATCTTGGGGTATAATTTCTTTTAAAAGGTTAAACAAGATTGCACTATCTTTGTTGTGTGTTTTTGAAATGTAGAACTTCACCTCTCACACATTGTTTGGCTCAGAAGGAAGAAAATTATGCCTATAGTGAATCTGTCCTTTATTTGCCATTTTGATGAATCCACAATTAAAGTTTGAATGGTTGAGAAACAAGTTAGAATGCATTGAAATCACATTGAATGTATGTCCACATGATGTGGGCAAACTACAACTGCTGTTGATTCAAATTCAAGAAAAACCTCCTACAGACCTTACACTATAGTACTGTGGTGGGTTGCTAGTGACAGAAGATGTAGCATTAAGGACCAAAGAGTTGCGCACACATTCCTACATTTCATGATGTTATATTATACGGGACCAGCAAAAAGACCATTCAACTTCTTGCACTTAAAAGCCCTTTATTGGGCTATAGACCTTAATGAATGGCTTCATCAATGCAGTTCAACACATGATGGTTTGGACATCTTTTGTTGTAGTGACCCGTACAAAAGCTACCTTTGTGTGGGTAGCTTCAATCAGTTAACATGTATGATGACGGTCGAGTCAACCCCTCACAGCTCTCCATTGTGTGTGTGTGTGTGTGTGTGTGTGTGTGTGTGAGCCACGTGACAGACAGACAGACAGACAGACAGACAGAAATACTTTAATGATCCCTGAGGGAAATTGCATAACATGGCCGAGGCTGTCGGACACACTGTCGCTGGTCAACGGTTGCACGAGGGAGCCCATCCTTAGACAGTAGCCTGCTCTAATCTCTAGGGATAAGACATTGGCCATGCTAACTTTCCCGGCCCTCCATGAAATTGAAAAAGGGTGCAGAGAGGTTAGAGAGGTTAGCGTCACAGCACTCCAGGCTCTCTCACCATTAGCATTAGCAATGGGTAATGGCGGGTTATGGTTGTGCGATACGGGTTTAATAGAGTACTTTGAAAACTTTTCTTGGAAAGGATTAACTTGGCTGTTGTGACCTACTTTAACTCTACCACTACATGCCTGGTTTGAAGTGTGTCTTTCTCCCCTTGCTACTAACGCAGAGACAAAAGGTTACATGGACGCACATACACCCACCCGTATGTACCCACACACGCAACACACACGTATGCATGCATGCACCCCAGGGCTTCCCACAGCTGTCTACAGGCGGGGTGCAGCACTTCCACTACATGGCTGACTGCCTCTACAAACAAATTCACTTTTCACAATATGGTGACAATGTCCGTGTCCAATCATGTCAGCATCTGCAATCAATTTTACATAAAATATAGGCTACTATTAGCCGTATATACTATAATATAATATACCTTCATTAATATAATACATCTATTAAATCAAGTGGCCAGTCTCTGTGGAGACAGCAGAGCTCTGTTCTGTCTGATAAAGCACAGTATTCCCATACCATCATGAAAAAACCTGCATCAATAAAGAGACTGCATTGTATTGCAGCATATGGCCATTGTATCCCAAAATGTGATTGGTTACTCTAACCTATCACATGTAGACGTTGATGTGTATTTAGATGTTGATGTTCTGAGAAATTGCTGTGGAAACAGAGAACAAATCTCATTCCCGTATGTAAATACTGAAAACAATCAAATAAAGACCGAAAGGTCCTAATGTTTGTTTGTTTGTTTGTTTTAATGTTTATATTTCCTTTATATACTCACTTCTGCTTCTATTCATGACACGCATAGTAATGTGTTTTAGTGATACAACTGCTAGCTGCTTGAGATGTAACGCTGTGCTTTATAGTTCTCCAAAGCATGTTAGGAGACGTCAGCTCTTGAGCAGATGTTTGAAATCGTCCAAGCACTTCATGTAACCAATCGCATTCAGGGATACAATGACCAATTGTAGTGCGTAGTGTGTTTTTGTGTACACTAGTGTCATGAAAGCACACAAAGTCTGCAATAAGTGTTCCATAATGAAGCGGTCCAAAGCGGGGCAGCGTAAGGCAGAGTCAGCAGCCAAAGTCACTGCTGGTCTCGCGGTGTTAATGACTGGAACATGACCAGGGATCCGCTCTCTTTCTGCCCACTTTAAGGCCATTGAATGGGATTGTCACATTAATTCCCTACGTAAGATCACTTTATTACTGTGAATATGCATAAATGCAAAGCTTGTTTTATTTTATATATACAGTAATATAATCATCATTGTTAAATATAATATAATGATGATAATTCCTTTCTCTCTATTTTCTTCTTAATTGCATATGTTCGCCTCATGCAATTGATGTATGCCTATTAGAATGTGCTGCAGGCAGGATCTATATCATGATCTGAGAGCTATCCTTTAGTTAAAAATGGCGTTGTCATCCAACAGGTATTAAGAGTGAAATGTAAGAATATACAGTATGTTTGTAGTCGTTGTAGTTGTTGTAATTCTAGAGACAATTTGGCTTTAGACTGCTCCCGCCTAATTTCTGACCCATCAGGGCATTTCTTCTGTGATTGGTTTGGGGGAATCCATCTTACCTGTCATTCACATAACTAAAGTCCACCACAGGTGCCTGAATGCACCTGAAACACGTCTCAATGGCAGAGAAACTTAGGGATGGAGGGAATCGTCATTTGGGAAATGTTTTCTCAAAATCTTGCTCTCTTTTGCCCTCTCTTTCCAATTCTCAACCATATATCCTGTACATTATTTGGTTATTATAATGCACACACACATAACGACCCACGATTATAGAGACTTTGAATTGACTCCGAACGATGACTTGACTATTCATATTTAGGGTACAGCTCTACTCTACTACTTGCGTCTTTCTCAGAAGCATTTCCCCCTCCACTAAAGAAACCGTAAGAAACCCTGCACACAGACACAGACACACACACACACACACACACACACACACACACACACACACACACACACACCCCACACACACACAAAGACAAAGGAACACAGAGACATAGTATGTAATATAAAAATAGTGGCACCACAGTTTA
>JAOPJK010048152.1:0-10251 GCA_027123565.1 Phycis chesteri
ATACTTATTCACTGGTCTGTGGTCTGTTATTCCTGAGCACTAGTATCAATCACTCACCTGAACCTAGAATCTAGACTCTGGTCCTAGTAGTCATACTTAGCAGTGCTACACTTATGTGTTTTATTAGTTAGGTAGCTTTCTATCCATGCTAGGACAGATTGAGTAAAACCACAACACTTAAGTTTCCTTAATAGCAAACTATGATCAATGACATCAAAGGCATCACTGAAGTCTCATAGAATAGCTTGTGCAATATTACACTGATCAATACCTTATAGCCAATCACCTGTAATTTGTGTGAGCATTGTTAAGGTTGATTGTCCTTCCCTATAAGCAGGCTGGTAAAATAAAAATAGCATTGTATTTTTTTTTCCATTTGCTACAATAAGATGATAGATCAGCTGTTAGAGCCAGTAAAGGCAGAGAAAGAGGCTAATGATTACCTTAGCCTCTTTCCAGGTTTGTTGGCACATAGTACTACCAAGACAGAGGTGTAGAAGAAGATGTAGAGTATGTATGTGAGTGGTAATACAGTCCGCTACCATCCTCAGTAGCTTACCATCCAATACCAGGTGGTTTATGATTATTGATAGATGCTAATAAGTTTCTCCACTTATTCAGGTATATTCAAGTCACTTTTCAGAATCAAATCTTTCATAATTTGTCTAATATACATGAATACAATGGCTCACCGTGCAGTGTTGGCATTTCCTGACCGAGTTTACAGACTTTGCCAATATCCACAGGTTTTAAGACCCTTCCGCTTCAATGGAAGCTAGAGTAGAGTTACTCATTCTGCCCATAATGTAATTTAAGGTGCTCCGGAGCATATTATCCATTATGTTTTATGTCATTAATCCTGGATTCAAAATACCATTTCTTTTTTTAAAGTGACAGAGTTCCTAATTTACAATATACTTGCATATAGATATGCAGCCAGACTTATTTGCCACTCCTTTTGCATCACCTCTTTGAACCATACATTCTTTTAATTCATCAACTCAGGGAGCCCAAACAGCTCTAACCCTTGACAGGTCCACAGTGGCGTAGCGTAGTTGTGCTTGGCCCTGGGGCAAGAATCGCGCTGGACCCTACCATCCCCCCCACCCCCGAGACGAGTTCGTCGCGGCCAACTTCGCTCCGTACCCAACTAACACTAGTACCATCGCGGCGGTAAGGGGGCCCGACGATGCGGGGGCCCACATCAGGCCCCCCCGGACGTCCAGGGCCCCGGGGCCCCGCCCCGGAAGCCCCGCCCCACGCTACGCCCCTGCAGGTCCATGCGTCTCCAAAACTGGAACATTCAGTGAAAACTGAGTCGCTCTGCTTAATGACATTAGACCAACAGATTTGTAATATCATCCATCACTTTATGTTTAGGTCTCCCGGGACACAATTTTCATTTTTTTCATTGTATGCTAGATCAAACGTTTCACACAGATTATCAAGATACTGACTTGATGGCCAAAGCAGCATCACACATTATAGGGTTTGGGGGCAGGTGAACATGTAACCATAGCATTTCAACTCACTAGATCCCCTCTGATCTTAACAGGGTGCTGCCCTCCGGCAGGGTGCTGCCCACCCTAGACAATATCTACCTCACCGTTGCCTGAGGAAGGCTCATAAAATCACCAGGGACCCCAGCCACCCAGCACACTCACTTTTCACCCTGCCTGAACTGGAAGAAGAGGAGGAACGGCTAAGGAAAAGGAAGGCGCAGCTTCAATTGGATGAGGAAATTACAGCACACATGCCTAAATTGGATGTGTCACGGTCGCAGAGCATTCTAAGTGTAAAAACTGCTAATGCAAATTAATTTATTCCACAGATGTCAATGAAGCAAAAGGAAATTAAACATGACTACTGGGATCCAAGGACAAGGCCTAAGGAGAAAACTGCACCTCGGTTAATTAATTCTCAGCCGACAGATGACAAACTTTCCTTATGGCTGTACTAGCACCAGTGATCCAGTACCTCTCCCGCAGTTTGGATAACATGTAGTTGCGACTATGCACGGGAGAGAGGAGGCACACAAGTACCTGTGCACCCCAGCGAACATCATAGACAAGAAGAGAAATAGGTTGAGCAGCAATATGGCAGAAATGCTTGTTTTTGTAAAAAAAAAACATGCCTCTTACATGCATCTGCAAGAAATAGGCCCGGCAGCCTATTTCTTCTGAGTAGGCCAAGTGTCTATTTGATAATTAAGAAATAAGAGTCTTTCAGCATATGCGTATGGGCTTTTCAGCCTTGTGTTCCACTTGGTGTTTAATGTTTAGCCTACTAATGCGATATTGAGAATGATCTTGATCTTGTTGCCTGAAGAGGAGGCAATTGAGCATGGCTCTTGCACAGTACAATTTGTATGTGAAACAACAAGAATGTTCATTGAAGAAGGATATAGAGACTTTCAAGAGAGAAACAGTTCCAGGTTGTCTTTCAGTGGAGCGGCTTGGGAAGGCTGAACTAGAAATCATCAGGTTCTGCCAAAGAGGTTTCCAGAGGAACTCTCAAGGCTGCAAAATGGCAAAAGTGTGAAGGGTTGTAGCCACATTTATAGACTCTGTCGCTGGTAGAAGATGGTGTCTTGAGAGTCGGTGGTCGGCTGAGCAGATCATCTATGCCTGCAGAGGCTAAACATCCCATAATACTGGCTAAGGATTTCCAAATCTCAGACCTTCTTCTAAGGCACATCCATAAAGAAGTGGGACATGGTGGTCGCAACTACATGTTATCCAAACTGCGGGAGAGGTACTGGATCACTGGTGCTAGTACAGCCATAAGGAAAGTTTGTCATCTGTCGACGATTGAACGCTCAGTCAGTGTCCCAACAGATGGCAGACTTACCTTTTGACAGAGTTATTCCAGATGAACCGCTGTTTACTCCTGTTGGAGTGTATTATTTTGGACTGTTTGAAGTGAAGAGCAGAGGAAGTGTAGTGATGAGGTATGGTGTCATTTGTACCTGCCTGGCCATACGAGCAATCCACATTGAAGTGGCACCTTCGCTGGATACAGACTCCTTCATAAATGCCCTCAGACGCTTTATAGCGAGATGTGGTCAAGTTCTGGAACTGCAGTCTGATAATGGGACGAACTTCATAGGAGCAGAGCGTGAGTTGAGGATAGCCATTGAGCAGTGGAATCAGTCACAGATTAACGATACACTTCTTCAGAAAGGAATTAAATGGATTTTTAACCCCCCCCCCCATCATGGAGGAGCTTGGGAGAGGTTAAGAGGTTAATATCAGTACGGGAAGTCCTCAACTCCACTTTGAAGGTGCACAAGCTGGACAAAGAGGGCCTTCACACAGTTCTTTGTGAAATGGAGGCCATCATCAATAGTTGGCCAATTACCAAAGCATCCACGGATCTTAATGACTTGGAAGTGTTGACACCAAATCACCTGTTACTGTTGAAGACTTTACCATATGTACCACCAGGGGACTGCCAAGAAGCAGAAGTGTATGCTCGCAGGCAATGGAAGCAGGTGCGGTACATGTCAAACTTATTCTGGAAAAGGTGGGTTAAAGAATACTTACCTTAACTGCAGGAGCATCAGAGATGGTTAGGAGTGAAGCGAAACCTCATCCCTAGAGATATAGTGCTTATTGTGGACAACACAGCACCTCGAAATTCCTGGGTCATGGGAAGAGTCCAATAAACCTTTCCAGACAGAGGAGGATTTGTGCGTCATGTTCGCATTAAAACAAAAAGCAGCTGCCTGGACCGGCCAATAACTAAGATCTGTCTACTACAGGAGGCTGAAGCTGAATAAGGAGTTCTTTATAAGGTGCTCTACAACGTGACACGTCAACCTGAACCTTGACTCTGATTTTGACTGATAGACTTGACACAGAATGATGGTAAAGATTCTGACTGAGCCTAGGTGTTGGTAACCTCGGGCCCTCCTGACTTATGACTCAGAGGGGGGGGGGGTTTGGGTCACATGGATATGGGCGGTGACAGTCATAGCTAATATCAGCACCTGTTCACCTGTGTGCGGTGGTGGAGAGAGAGGGTGAGTGGGTCACCATATTTTTTGTTGACCGCAACCGCAACATTTCCTTTGTTCGCTGTGATGAACTTTATTATCCTTTTTGTGCAAACCATACTAAGTTGGTCTTTTTCATTAATAAAAGTTTAAACATATATTTTGATCTCAACAAATCGCTTTTCGTTAGCAGGTCAGACAAGTACAACCAGGCCAAACCTGAGCCTCTCAGCAACTTTTTGTTTGTTTCATGTAGTCGCTACACTCCTTTCCAACAATGTATGTTTTATAATAATGGTCAGGGTCAGGGTTAGGGTTAGGGTTAGCCTTTAGTTAATGATAAACATTAAAACAACATATATATTTGTAGATGATAAATACGTTTTCAGTCTCCCAGCCTATCCAGTGGACTGTACCAACTGGAAGGCTGGTCTATCCAGCATACATCTGGGTGGACACTCCCACTTGTGATGTCACAAGAGGGATTTTGACCTAGCTTTTCAGGCTAATCAACATCACACTTGGTGGTATAAACGGGCACCTTAACACAACAGCACTTATTAATCATCTACAAATGTGTATTAATGCTTTCTTAATGGTTAATTTATCAATAACATAAGGCTTATGAATTAATATTGTGTGATAATCATCATTACCTGAAGGTTTATAAATTACTTGTGACTGAACGTTATTATGAAGTGTTACCCATGTCAGTTTAAGAGATGTCAGTGGACCCTTCTCTAATTTATTGACAAGTGAATGCTGTGCAGAAGTCATGTTACCAAATTTGCAGGGGTGTAGTTGCAGTTTGAAGCAGTTTGACGCCTACCAATCTGTAAGTAAGTAAAGTGCTTCACAAAAGTAAAATTGTTAAAAACAAGACCATAAAACCAAAAAAGGCAAGGCAAGGGCCAGTTTAGATAAATTCATAAAGTCTTCAGCTGCTTTTTCAACAGAGACTGCAGATCGTATGACTCTAGGAAGGATGTTCCACGGTGTCTGAGCCACCAATTCAAAGGCACAATTGCCTTTCTTAATGTCGAGTGTGAGGGACAAACATTAGTCAGAAGACCCAAGTGATCTTCTGGTGATTATAAGGATGGAGCAGGTCAGAGATGTAGACAGGTGCTGGACCATGCAAGGCTGTATATTCAATTCAGTTTTCTATTACATTTTAATTATATAGCGCCAATTCATAACATAAGTTGTCTCAAGACACTTTACATACAGAGCAGGTCTAGACCAATACTCTATGTTGTCATTTACAGAGACCCAACGAATCCCACCATGAGCAAGCACTGTTCATTATGTGACAGTGGCAAGGAAAATCTGGCTCTTAACAGGCAGAAACCTCAGACAGACCAGGCTCAAGGTGGGCGGCTTCTGCCTCGGCTGTGTGGGTTGAGGGAGGGAGAGAGAGAGAAAAAAGGTGCTGGGGGTAACATGGCACAATGCAGGCTCGACGAAGGGAGGCAGAGCAACGATAGCAACAGAAATATCAATAGTAAATATTATTTTTATCAATAATAATAATGATGATGAATAACAACAACAATACCATTATTAATAATAATATCAATTATAATTAAAGCTCCAAGGAGCATTGGGCGGGACCTCGCCGAGTCCGTCGGGGTGTGTCGTGGATTGTGACGCGACAGGTTCTCGTCCGGCGCGGTCCGCGCAGTGTGCAGTAGACTGGGGCGTTCACAGGGAGACTCGTTGTAAAAACGTTAACAAACAGGGTTAGGAAATGCCACAAATTGTGGTGTTTGAAGCAGAACGGACATATCCCTTCGAAGGAGTTCGTTCACAAACATGGGCCAAAAAGACGACATAATTGAATATGGCCGACTTTGACGACATGCCACGGCCACAACCTTCGACGTAGAGTCGCAAATTGAATAAATGTTCTCAAGATCCATCTTGTGAACGTAGTAAAAAAATTTGAAGCCCAGGCGACATACCCCCTGGGAGGAGTTTGTTCAAATAGGAGGCGAAAATTGACGACATAATTGAATATGGCCGACTTTGGCATGGCACGCCACGGCCACACCCTTCGACGTAGAGTCACAAATACCACACATTTTCTCAAGTTCCATCTTCTGAACGTACAAAACATTTTTGAAGCCCAAGCGACTTACCCCCTGAGAGGAGTTAGTTCAAATAGGTGGCGAAAATTGAAAAATTACAGAAATAAAAATTTAAATATCTGACTTCCGGTGGGTTTTGGGGTATGGGTCCAAGAGGCTTTTTTGTAGGTCTCGGCCTGTTTGACGTGCCTACCGAGTTTCATACATATCCGAGAAACGTGGTATCGGGGCAGTTTTTTTTAATGCTACAACCACGACAAACACGATTTTTGGTATGTGAGCTCTGGGCAGCAGTCTACATGGGTCCTGTGAATTTCATATTCATAACTATTACGGTGTTTGCACGGTGATTTACCCTTCTGTTAGAGCGCCATCTAGTGGCGGAAATTTTTACTCCTTTTGACATGAGCCTCAGGGAGCAATGGGCTATCTGCAAACCAAGTTTCATTTTAATCGCACTTGCGGATGTGGAGATAAAAACTTCTTAATTTTAAAGAGCGCCACCTAGTGGCAATGACCAGAAATCTTGTATGATGCATAATGGAGGTATAACGAACTATTGACCAAAGTTTGGTGTCGAACGGACATAGCAATGTGGAGAAATGGTCCACTTACTTTTTTGACGTAACATTTACATAAATTCAAGTTTTTATGACGCGCTTATTTTTGGAAATTTCTAAATACTTCCAATTAGTTTTTTTACATTGTACAGTCTGACGATGCTACGTCTAGAGGCTACGGCTAGAGTTTCGTGCGAATCGGAGAAAGGACCATGGATGGAAGCTGTGGACGTAGTATTTGGGTTTTTGCGCTGTAGCAAAAAAATAAAGACTTTTCGTATATGTTCAGATAGTGCAAATCGCCGGCAAAGTTCCTAGAAATAATAATAATAGGAATAATAATAAACGGACGAAAAACAAAAGGTACCTTCCAGTTTCACTGGCTCGGTCCCTAATAATAATAAACGGACGAAAAACAAAAGGGACCTTCCCGTTCCACTGGCTCGGTCCCTAATAAGCTGACCAATTTCAAAAGGGACCTTCCAGTTTCACTGGCTCGGTAAAGAAGTGATAAGCATCAAGCTCGTGGAAAATTGCTCCCCCAGAATCAGACTACTTGGGTAAGAGGAATGTAGACTAGTAGTCTCTGTTGAATATATGTTCTTTTTTCCACATGTAATTTCATGGTTATTTTTGCTTTATTGGGATAGTGACAGTAGAAAAAGACAGGAAAGTTGTATGTTTTCAGATATTCGCCTAATTCATAAGATCATTCATAACGCAGCACCTCCCCCCCTGAAGACCTTTGTGCAGCCTCGTTCAGAAGTGCTTCACAGAGCCCTACCATCTGTATCCATGGGGGACTGCAGTGTCCCACAACATAAAACTGCTTTCTCCCAATCAGCGTTTTCTTATAAAGCCACCAGCGAATGGAACAGGCTTCCAGAATATCTGAAACACATCCCAGATTGTCACAGATTCAACAGTGAGGTTCAAATCTGGATTCTGAGCCAACAGTCATGCCAGCATCGAAATTGAGACTTCTGGGCCAAGGTTACCTGTGGGTACCTCTGGGGATGAGGCTACCCTTGTGGGTAGTCTCATCCCCACAGTCATGGCAGCACAACATTCATGCTAGCACTGAGATTGAGACCTCTGTGCTAAGGTTACCTGTGGGTACCACTGGGGATGGGGCTACTCTTGTGGGTAGTCTCATCCCCTACAGGGCTCTACCTATGTCCCATATACTGAGCAATTTGTGCATCTCGTTGTGAGTTTTAATGTACTTAGTAGTATCTTTTATTTTCTATTACTGAAAACTATGTGCACTTTATATGAATGTCTGACTGCATCTTCTATTGAGCCGCACTACGCACTTTTATGAACATTCTCAATGTATATTACTGTTTTGACCATACTATGTTCTATAATGCACTTTCTTGTTGTCTGTCTTGTCTCATCTTTCTGTAATTAATCGTCTGTTTTTATGTACGAGGACTGCAGATGGAAATTAGCTGCTCTGCTAAATCTGGTGCAACCATCTTCTCATTTGATAAATGATTAATGTACTTGCAGACTGTCCTTTTATAGATTCAATAAACTAAACTAAAACAACCTGAATCTGAGTGGTTGCTTGACTGCAACAGCAGCCGATGGAGCAGCCGTCAACTTTGGAAAGACGAATGGTGTCCTCACCAAACTACAAGAATTTGTGCCATGGATTTTGGAACTGTGCCTGAAGGATGCCTTAAAGTGCACATACTTTGAACAGGTACCTATTTGTTTTTTCTGCAAATATCACTATTTAAATGTAAGTATTTCTTTAGCACCACTATCAGGCCAAAATGTCAACTTTGCACATGAGATAACTCTTATTAGTAGATTGCCATGATTTTTGGTGAGTGCACTCATACTCCCCAACATTTGTGATACCTTTCTGATGCCTTCTCTAGATTAACTCAGCTCACTTTATTTGCCTGTCATACTGACCTGTAGGGAGAAATTCAAGAAAATCCTTGTACATAACATACCTGTCTCAAGTTCTGTGGAAAAAAAGTCCTGGTTAGATTTATTCAAAAATCACCTTGATATTTAACCTAAAGGAACCAGTTATGAAAACAGCTCATAGAAGCAACTTGTTAATTACATACAATATTCCTACCTAAAATGCAAAATAAGAATTATTTGACATTTTGATTTGAGGAGAGGCCAAGTCTGTTGTACAGCCAATTGACTTTAAATATTCAAAAGTGCCTCTTTTGAAACATAATAATAGGCATATGCCAGCTAAGGCATTTCATGTGTTTTTCCTCAGATTTTTCTCTTCTGAGCCTTCAGCAATAATTTCATTCACAAGCAACTGTGTGGCAGAGGGCTTAGGCTAGTTCTCCCACAAAATGCACTAATAGAATGTGTAATACAATGTCTAATAAATGCCTTCATTTCTGTTTTGCTTTTACCAAGATTGATGACCTCCTGATGAGGCTGTACTCTCTCTACCGTCATTCCCCCAAAAAATGGAGGGAGTTGAAGACCATCGGAGAAGCACTTAAGGAGCTTGTTGTGAAACCAGCTCGCTCCCAGGGGACAAGGTGGATTGACCACAGGAGGAGGACTGTGTCCTGTCTTGCCACCTCAAACTACAGGAGCATCGTCACCCACCTCCAGGAAAGACAGAGCGAGGCCATGCCAGAGAAGGAGAAGATCAGGGCCATGTTGCGGCAGTTAACCTCCCCAAAGTTTGTTCTCAATATGGCACTGTATCAGGACCTTTTATCTGACCTGGCTGAACTGTTGCTTCATTTCCAAGGAGATCAACTGCCCCTGTCGTGTGTGCGGAGTAGGATCCTGGCTGCCCAGGCTGCACTGCATAAGCAAACTCAGAAGCCAGGTCCCTATCTCCAACCAGTCCTTGAATCCTTCACCATCACCACTGAGGGATTTCAATACAATGGAATAAAGATAAAAAACTCCAATGTAACTGCAGAGGCCTTCTATCGCTATAGGAAAGACACTTTGGACAACATCATTGCATGCATTGGCAAGAGGTTTTCCACTTTCTCCACTGATCCTGTGCTCCTGGCTGCAGAGATGTTTGATCCCGTGAATTTCCCAACAGAAGAAAAGCTCTTGGAGGAGTTTGGTGAGGAAGAGTTACATCACTTATGCAAGCACTTTGAGCCTCTTCTCACCAAAAACGGCTGCAATGTGGCTGAGATAGACAGGGAGTGGTTTAGAGCAAAGGTTGACATAGTGCGCCACCACAAGGGCCAAACTTTCCTCCCGCTATGGTCAAGGTTTCTGATGGAGAAGGGAAGTACGTACCCCAACCTGCTACACCTTACTAGAATAATCTTAGTGTTCCCTGTCTCTACCTCTCAGGTAGAGACTATCTCAATAATGAAGAGAATGCAGGGAGACTGGCGCTTAAGCCTGCATACGTCTACCATTGAAGACCTCCTCCTCATTACCTCTTGCACGTCCCACCCCCCCATTTAAGAATAAAATAAAATAAGAAAATTAAATGTCTTTTAAAGGAGTTGCAGGATTGCTGCTGTTGGTGAGTACGTAAGGAATTAGAACTTGTATGTAGCTTTTCTGTTGGTAGAGCTAACTCATACAGTTAGTAGTCACTCTCTGCTGTTGTTGCTATTGGTATTGGTGG
>JAOPJK010049710.1:0-10219 GCA_027123565.1 Phycis chesteri
ACCACACGGAGGTCAACATGAGGACCAGGTTAACATGAGGACCACACGGAGGTCAACATGAGGACCACACAGAGGTTCCAATATCCAGTATCCACCATTTTTTTGGTGTATTATCTTGTGGGAATACGGGGTTACAGAACATATAATCATCTTTTCCCCGGTCCTGGTAGCAGGTTGAAATCCCTGCCTGGGGGTTTTTCTGATGATCATATCAGCACCCTTCCCTTTGATTTTATGTTTAGTTCTATTTTTCGATACATGATCATTAGACTTGTACCTTTCATTTTGTCGTGATTGTATGCCTTTTGCCATGTATTTTCCATTTTATCATGATTGATCAATGGATGATTAAAGGGGGGAATTGTGATGGAAAATGAACCCACAGGCCTTGTTCTGCTTATCATTCTTGTGAGCACTCATACCTTTTGAGCACTTAAACTACATGCAAGTTATCTGATTTGTGTACCTGTTTTTCTCTATATTTTATGCATGATTTATACACCGTTTGACCACCATTTGGCCATATCGTTTGACCAACACTCCCCAATTCCATTGTGAACGTGATACGCCACTAATGACGATTACGTGACGCAGGCCTCGACCCCGTGCCCTGAGCTCTTTGGTTCACAGGAATATCTGGGGCCTCTGGTTGTCTCGACGCCTCGGGAACGAGCAGAGACTCTGTGTTTGTCTGGTAGAACCTCTTTTCCTCTTAAATCTCATTATATTATATCTTATACCTTAGTCGTATTTCAGTATCTCTCCAAGGTCAACCTGAGCTCTTCAGGGACTCACGATACGTACCCTCAAGAGTTGTTTACCTTACCCTATAAAAGGCACTTGCCAACAATACTTACGCATTTCTGAGAAAGCTGTATCAAGTGTATTTGCTCTCTGTTGAACTGTGCCTGTTCACTCGTTAACAATTTAATATAAAAAAAAAAGATCTTTTGGTTTAATCTATCGATTGATTTCACTGAGCACTCACTGCCGTCTCCCGCACCAGTGCCCCCTTCTGCTGGGTTTCGTTTTTCTTTACCACAACACCTCTGCGGTGACGTCAGCCCAGACACCTCGCCATACACGAGTAGGCCTATTGCTGGAGTTGTCAACATCTTGATTCTTTATCATTCGTTCATTCCTATTTATAACTATATATGCATAAAAGGTAATGACAGTTTAGATAAAAGCGCATCGCGTGATTCTAGCAACACAGCATTCTTAACGATTGAAAAACATAGCATAAGATGAAAATGGATTGGATTGGTTGAAATAGGACAGATTTATTTTAAATTAGTCTTGGTAAAGACTGGAGATTGGACAATCTATGTGAAACAATTTGTGTAAACAAGTCTATCTGAAATAACTCAGCTCTCAATGAGCTATCGAGATTAGGAAGCAAAATAGTGAGAATATTGAACGTCAAACTGTCAACAAATTTATCGTCTCAGATATCATTGTGTGTCGCCGTCCGTCTGAAACAACCCAAATATATTAAATGTCTTTTAGACAAATCGGATTTCACGGTAGGATATAATGTAAAAATAAATAGGCAACAAAAGAGTGTGTTGTTGTGTCATTGACTCAAGACGAGCACGTCCTCAGTTAAAGACCCCATCAAGCAGCAAGCCCGCTTGTAATGGAAATGCGAATCCCTGCCTGCCGTGCCGTGTCATGTCAAGCCGGGCCAGTCAAGTAAATAGGAAAAATGTCTGTTCTTCAGAGATGTTAAAATCCTGTTTAGATCCCCTGGTTGCAGGTCACACACCTGCCACCCACGCCAGACCCACCTGTCGGTTCACCCTTTTTACAGAGGTTGATTCAACGCTGATTCTACCACCGGCAACAATGACCACTCAGTGTTTGTATATCTTACACTGAAGGTGAGGTGGACTAACGCAGCAACATTCCCGCCTTGAGCAGGGTGTGTAAAATAGGCTATAGTGTCACAGTCAACTGGAATCCCCCCTGCCCCCCATTTCCCACTGGTCACCTGTGGAAAAAATGACTGTCCTACTTTCTCTGGTCTCAGAGGGACCGATTTAATACTCCTTGTTAGAGGACCCAAGGGGACCCCCACAGACTGGGAGGAGAGTACTCACCATAGTGTCTTCTGCCTTGTTTGTGTGTTGGTCAGATGGTATTGTTTGTTAACATTAGAAGCTGCCTGTTCAAAACGGGCTAAGCTTCCGCATGGTTTAGTCTCAACCGTTTACTTTGTTATACATGATTTATCAATACAAAAACATGCTATTTATTTTCACTAGGAGTGGAATGGTTCCGGACCACCAGAATAGAAGCAAACGCCCCGAAGTGAAGTGAACACGTGTGGTCTGATGCTTAGTGTTCCCTCAGCCCAGGCCCTCTTCTGATTCACACATTTTAACTATGCTGCTTGTTCCTTCAGCCCAGGGTCTGCTCTGATTGGTTCTCGTGCTTAAATGAGCGTCTTCCCTTGTTTGCTAAATCACGGTTAATACTTTGTTAGCCAGTTAGACAGATTCAAAGCAAGTTGGTTTCGAGTCCTTAATAGACCGAGCCAAAACACAATGTTCAATAATTTATTCTGTGGGTTCTCACAGGATACCCCAACAACCAGCCCCCACCCTTCTACATTGTTGACGCCCTCCTTTTCTTAATCTCTTACTCTCTTCCTAGCTCATCACAAACAACAGCATAACAACACACGAGAAAAGGGCGCTCCCATCGGAGGCCTTCCCACTGTTCCTTGTTCTCTACAAAAAGGTGCAACTCTGTATGTCTTGTTGGGTTACCGTTATTTAGAGAAGCTAATCACAAACGGCCTCCTGCCTCTCTAGGTTGAACAACAGGAAGGATGCAATACCTTGGGTGGGTTGGCACACAGACCGGTTGGTCCGTGGAGGATCAATTGACTGAAACAAAGGCCATTTAATGTTAATCCCAACCCCCCAACAGTGGAGTGAGAGACAGGGGTCTGGCAGGGATGGGTATGCGAACAGGATGAAGGTGCTTGATGCTTGAAACTTGTTCTGGTGACTTGCTGACTGTATTGACAGCAATGACGTGTTTCACCTTCTTCTGACAAATGTACTTAAGAGGGTGTGCTAAATTCCCTAAATGTAAATGTAAATGTAAAGGGGAAACCATATTAGCTGTTACAGGAATTATCATATTCTTCAATAGACTGTGATTCAATGATTCCAAATCCTAGAAATTAGCAGACAAGGCTAGTCCCTAAGTGAATTCAGAGCTAATCTTTAAGATATTTCAGATTTTATGGAGATGAAGATTTTGCCTCTGGTTTACATCAGCTTGGCTCCCACCAGTAGAAACACATTAAAGCACAGCTTGCCTTCGACAAAAAACAAACATAGAACAGGATGTTCTGTTCAGTGCATGGAGACCTGCTGGAATTCATATTTAATTCATAAACACAAGCAGCCAGAATGAACACACCAGCTGAGTCTGACTCGTGCCAACAGCCCATTAGCATGATAGCATGACATATGATGATAGCATTATAGCTCCACTGCTACGTTGAGCTTTCTAGGAGACACATAAACTAATTCAAAGCGATACCCAGACCTACATAGGACAAATCTTGACTAGCATCTCTTTATGTGTTTAATAGCTCATATTCACTTTTTGTTCCTGATCCTGATCTGTTTTAATTGGTGAACAAAACTGTGAATAACTATACAGTCACCATTGAGGTAATCTAAGATCCAGCAGTCCAGCTATGTTATTGCAGCCCAGGCACAGAGCCTGGGCTGGAAACCAAAAACTGCAATGGGAGTGGCCAGTCTACACGTTGTTGATCTGAGACCTTTACGAAAAATGTTTGCAGTTTACTAATGCTGGCCAAGTTTGTTTAAGAGAGGACCTTTCGGTCTTTATTTGTCATTCTCAGATATGGGAACGAAATGTGTTCTCTGCATTTGACCCATCCTATGGTACATAGGAGCAGTGGGCTGCTACCAATTACATAGAATACGAATATGAAGTGAAAGAACGTGAGACATTCCATCACCCAGATATGAGTTAATTTGCCATCAGACTCTTGATATCAATCGAACGTCTTACTTGTGACACTACCGAACGAGGGTGCTGAAGCTAGTTTGTTCAATGTCTGCCCTCCACGCCTGTATTCTGTCACGCCTGTAACACGTCAGTCACGCCTGTAACACGTCAAGCCACTGAAAGCAGGTGAAAGACTTGATGTTGCACAACAGTTACTGTCCTCCGCAACTCACAGAAGCATACCAACACACTTCGCCACTGCCTCTGCGTGCGGACATGTGTGCATGGTATTGCATCCAGACCTACCTGGGCCCTGTACATGCGGGTTTGTGTGCCTACTCTGCCCAGCCACTCAACAGGGTGGGGCTCTGTCACGGGTGTGTCCGAGGGCTCAAAGTGTCATTTGCTTCACCTATTTTAGTCCCGGAGTCTCATCCCTGAAGGAGCCAGCGGATTAACAGGGCCGTGGCTGAGGGGCGCGGGCACAATCACACCCGTGTACTAAGACCAACCTCAATGTGGCTCTGTTTGGGCTCACCGCACACATTCCTCATCATGACAACTCCACCACGCCCTGAAACAGCGCACACATTACCTGGTCCGGAGGAGGCCCACTCACACACACTCACTCCCAGCTTCTCCCTGGGGGCCCGCTACTACTGTTTAATTGAATTACTGTTATTTATCAGATTCGTAACTGCAACAAAGGAAGCAGATTAATTCAGAGGAGAAGGGCTGTGTGTGCAGGAACCACGTGCATGTGAATGAGCGGAAAAAAATATTGTTAAGTGTTTTACATTGGCATCACTGCAGACTTTTCTACCGTAACATAATGGATATGCTACGATTACCTCTTTGCAACATAACTGAAGCGGCAGAGGTGGTGCTTAAACCACAGCGAAAACAAAGTACCGAAATGGGAACTGTAGTAGTAAAAGTTATCAGTGGATAGTGCGGGTGGACGGAGCGGGTCGTCCACTAACCGTAGGGTCGGCGGTTCGATCCCCTCGATCCCCCCTCCTCCTCCAACTGTCCACATGTCGAACCCCACAAATGTACTCATTGTAAGTCGCTTTGGACAAAAGCGTCTGCTAAATGCCCCCTTTACCCCTTCATCAAAGTTCTCTCAGATATTAAGGAGGGGGGGACTCAAGCTTTTCATAAGCTGAAGTCCATTCTGTGTGTGTGTGTGTGTGTGTGCGTGTGTGTGCGTGCGTGCGTGCGTGCATGTGTGTGTGTGTGTGCGTGCGTGCGTGTGTGCGTGCGTGCGTGCGTGTGTGTGTGTGTGTGTGCGTGCGTGTGTGCCCGCAGCAGGTCTCGTGGTGCAGGTTAGAGTCCACCCATCCCTTGCTCCCCGTCGGTGCAACACACACCCTCCGCCCAGACGGAGCGCGGCCTGTGACAGTAGGAGGGAGTCATTTGAAGGTATTTGACTGTTTGTTGACTGATCGCACAAAGCCCAAGGCAGGCCGGACAGAACAAGATGTCATACACTGTACCTGTACGTGAGAATCCCACACCATGGGGCGTCTCTTTCCTGTAGGTTTGCTGTATGTATACCAAAATCAGCGTTCACGTAATTGACTTCCCACCCCACAGAGAAAAAAACAAAAAACTATTCCCTTGCAGATGCCAAACCCATGTTCCATGTTCCATTTACATTTACATTTACATTTACATTTACCTTAACATTTACATTTACATTTACCTTAACATTTACATTTACCTTAACATTTACATTTACATTTACATTTACCTTAACATTTACATTTACCTTAACATTTACCTTTACATTTACATTTACCTTAACATTTACCTTAACATTTACATTTACCTTAACATTTACATTTACATTTACCTTTACATTTACATTTAGATTTACATTTACCTTAACATTTACATTTAGGGCCTTTAGCAGACGCTTTTGTCCAAAGTGCCTGACAATAAATATATTTGTTCCATTTCTTGTTTAACCAACATAGACCCCTAGGTGCTAGGTGTGTAGCCATGTGAAGTGGGCTGACCTGTGCCACTCGTGCAGAAGATAATGCTTGCTTGGGTAAAAGGTTGAGCATATTAGGGATGAGGAGAAAGTGAGGACACTGCTGAAGATGACGCTACCAGGCCCAATCAGCCCTGTGGAAATACAATCAGTATGACCATGCCAACGATTCACTTGACCACTCAGGGGCCACTAGCGTCAACTATGGTTTCCTGGAAGAGTGATGTTTCAGACATCAGAATTCACCACGCAGAAGTGTACTTTGGTCTAATAACCAGCCCCACTCAAGCCACAGGATCACCTGTAAGTAGTGGAGGTGAAGCCATCAGAGGGCTCGAGGCTAACGTCCAAACTACACGTTAGTGGTCATCCACAACAGGCGGCTTGCCATCACAGGGCAAACAACGTCTCTTCTAAATGTGAACAATGACTTTCATGGCAAAAACAGCGAGGAATTTCTGATTCAGGGGATTCATCTATTATGCTATAGGGGGAAATGTTGGGTTTAGAAGTTTGTAATTATATACAATTGATAATAAAGAAATTGAGCACAGTGCTTTTTTCCATATATATTGTCTAATCACCCATTTTAAACAGCTAATTTTCTTTCTTTTTTTTCTTTGACTTTTAGCCCCAATCATCACCCAAAATCTTTTACTTTAAACCTTCTGTAACTTTCTCAGCCACAAATATAATTCTCTTCATCCCGGATGATATGTTGTGGGTGGACAGGGAGTTACATGCAAAGCGCTGCTATCTTTTGAATACACGCACACAATGTGTACACTCAAGCTCTGCACTGCAAAGCCCAGTGAGGTGAATGACATCACAGAACAGATGTGCTGAACGAATGATGGGGTTGATGTTTGCAGAAGATAACTATGGCTGAGGGAGGAGAACGGACCAGAGGTTAAGTAGGACGGCAGGCACAGCAGTCATGTTACAAAACAACAATTATCCTAATGACACTTTCCTAGACTATCAAAAGCCACAGTAAAAAAAAAAAGATTAACTTGTTTTCTTGTCTACATCTTCCAGGCAGACATCAAATAGAAACAGACACCAAATAGATACATAGACTGCCCGCTTTCTAGATCACATCCTTGTCAGATTTTAGTAGTAGCGGTTGGCGTGCTGGAGTCACGCCCTCGTTAGTCGATAGCGGGGCTGTCGCATCACATCTCGTCAGCTGTCGCCTGGCGGAGCAGAAGCAGGAACATTGTGTGCCAGATAAACACGGCGCCTAGGCTTCGTTCGCCACTGATGAGTATCGAGGACACAAACTGGACATTCTCAATGACCAGTAAGTTCAGTATAACGGACTTGCTGGCTCACAACCATGAACCGTTCCCAATTTAAGTATCACTTGAAAAATGAAGCTGGACTATCGTGCAGGCTACCCACTGCTGGTGGATTTTTTTTTTTAATGTAGATACAAAACATATATGGTAACATACACCTACTGCTGAGTGTTTCACTTAATTATGAGATTATGTATTATTATTATTATTATTATTATTCTGATTAGTATTATTATTATTATTATTATACTTATTTATACATTCGTATTATTGTCATGACTATTATTATTATATACTTGTTTGTGTTGAAATGAATCAGAGCAGTCAACTAAATTGCACCCTTAGAAACTGAGGTCGAATTTACTTACTACTTATTTTTATAGGAAATGCTGGTAAACACTAATGAATGAACTCAGAGTGAACAGAACAAGCAGGCCACTGCTGCCCCCTGCTGGTGGTGGGGGGGGCACAAAATTTGGTCTCTGACTAAATCTACAACAGATAAAGCTGATGAGGCTCTGAATCCTCATCCCACGTTTTGATCATCAACTGATGGTGCTTTCTCCTGGCCTCTGAACCAACAGTCCTAGAGAAATCAGGATGAATTCAGCTGTTGCCTGAGCTTGGACACCTGGCTCTCCATGTGGTGGATATCTCCAGAAAGTTGTCTGCGTGCAACACACAGAAGGAAGCACAAGGTGACATCACAAATGTACGTGAATGCCCCTGGCATCGTTGAGACACAACAGCCGCAGGAAAGATGTTGGATTAAACATAATTTCAAACAACCACACAATCATAATGCAAGTTCGATTTCTAAATACAAGCCAAATGTTCCCTTTCCTTAGATGATTGATATCAATGACAATGTATAAACAATCAGTTTGGTTTGTTTTATACACACATTTGTCATTGTAGATTGTGTTGGTTGGTTTTTCATCAAAACATTGGCGTGAACAGCACAGCCAGCTGAATGTTAAAGCAGTGTGTACATGTTGAGTTCAGTAGGGCGGCAGTAGCTCAGTGGGTAGAGCAGGTGGACAGAGCGGGTCATCCACTAACCGTAGGGTCAGCGGTTCGATCCCCTTAATCCCCCTTCTCCAACTGTCCACACTGTCGAACCCCACAAATGTACTGATTGTAAGTTGTTTTGGACAAAAGCGTCTGCTAAATGCCCCTTTACCTGTGGTTGGCCTGAGCCTTGTTCAGTTGACAGCGAAGACGCTTCAGAATGGCTTCATACCTTCTGTTTTGGATCTAAGACACACACAGGAGGAATGGCAATGCGGCACTGATGGTAAGCATCTATGCAACCAGCAAACCCGCATGAAGTGTACACGGTATACTGTATTTGTGTAGCGTATCGTGTAGTTAGTAGCATGTAGTGTAGCATATAAGGTGTGGTGTAGAGTTGTTTGTTCTATTGCAGCAAGGGCTTTCGACTGCCATCAGAACAGTACAGAATTACATCCTCAACATCCGCAGCCACTAGCATGACCGAGAAGCCGTAACTCCTTACCTGCTACTTGATTACATGTATCTGAATTCACTGCAAGTTGTTTGAGGTGAAGCTTGTGCTACATAGTAAATAGTAACGGTAGCAGTGAAGCTGGGGGTGTCCGTGGCAACCCTCTGAGATACCTCTATGTCTTTCTTCATTTGGGCATGGGTGTCAGACTCTTTGAGCAGCTCCTCCCTCTTGGAGGTGACGGTGTACCTCAGGACAACAATCTGCTTCTTCAGGTTCTCCTTCTCTCTCTTTTATTGCAGAACAATGGGCGAGACAGAACACAGCACTAGTGCGGACCAACATTTGATAAAATAATACAAAGTTTGGATGGCTATGAAGAGAAAACTAATACTTTTGCCATATAAAGCCTTTCCAAGTGAAACAGGATTTTATGGATATTAGGGACTATTAGGGACTACATTATTTGCACAAAAAGCACTAGCTTTTTGTGCAAATAATATTGATACCAATTGGTTCAAGACCTACCCTATGATAGGAGAAAGCAGACCACATTATGGTACTAAGATCACTGACCTGGCTTCCTGCTTGCTAGAAAATTGTGTTAAAAATATCACTAATAGTTCATACAGCACTAAATGGTTTATAGTCAAAATACATCTGCTTGAATGTTATGAGACAACAAGAGCTCTCACGTCATCAGGGAGCGGCCTGCTCACTGTCCCCAGGGTTCAAACCAAGCATGGTGAGGCAGATTTTAGTTTCTATGCACCACCGATCTGGAACAAACTCACAGAGCCTGTGAAATCTGCCTCAACATGTTTGCCCTGATCTTTCCATTTGATGTCACTTTTAACACAAAAACCACTTAATTGTTAATATTTTTTCTTCCAAAGTTACCTCGGCTTCCTGTATGGTCTTTCCATTGAGATTCTCCAGATCTTGTGTGAGCTCCTCTTTCCTCTGGTTCAGCACACTGACCAGCACCCTGTGGCTCTCTCTCTGGCTCTCAGCAAGGGCCACGGCTGCCCGGTGGCCCTCCATCTTGCTGCAGTACACGTTGTGCCCTGCCAGCACCGTGCGGGCGTCCTCAGCTTTCTCATTGATGCAGAGCTGCAATGCCACCGTCTGGTTGTGGGTGGACGTGCAGCGGGCCCACAGCGCCTGGGAGTGGAACTGCCGCTGTCTGAGGTCGTCCTCTAGAGCCAACGTCTGCCGCACGACAGCCCTCAGGTCCAGCTCGGCCTTCTCGTTGCTTTTCTCTGTGTCCCTCAGAATAGTCTGGGGAGGAAGATCATCTGATGTTCTGTCACGTGTTCCCACAAATGTAGCTGTTTTTTGTTTGACAAACACACACTGGTTAAAAGGGTAATAGAATAGAATAGAAATACTTTATTAATCCCAAGCTGGGAAATTTCAACGTAGCAGCAGCATTAGAATACACAG
>JAOPJK010051863.1:0-10178 GCA_027123565.1 Phycis chesteri
GGACCCGGAGGACGGTAGATGACTGCAATGTAGAGCTTGATAGGAATGGTGACAGCAACAGCGTGGAGTTCAAATGCTGTTCTGGTCAGGTGTTCCAAGGGAAGCGAAGGCAGGCATAGGCCGAGATGGAGTCTGCCTTCTTCACCGCCCATCACTTCGAGGTCAGTGCAAACAGAGAGACGGATAGAGCAGATTGGAAGGGGTGCAGCGTTGAGTATTGGGTTGTGGACGGCGTCTGTGTCGGGTAGCTGTCCTGACGGGGATAGGGGTTACACGCATAGCTACAATACACAAGGGTTAGGGTTGGCAGTGGGCTAGAGGGCTTCCTCGAGGGACTCCCACAGAGAGACTCTTAGTCTTCGTTCGACTGGGTCTCCCACAGAGAGACTCCCTTAGTCTTCGTTCGATCGGGTCTCCCACAGAGAGACTCCCTTATTCTTTGTTCGACCGGTCTTAGTTTGCAGGTCCTGACGCTAACAACACTAGCACTTATCTGAAGGCAAGCAAATCATGCAGCCATAGCTCCACCCAGCAAGGCTATTGTCTACACCTGAGAGGCCGAAACTGACTGGTTGACGGCTTGAGAGGCCACTTGGAGTCCTATTGTTCAACAGCAACAGCAATAGCAACGGCAGCAGCAATAGCAACAACAGCAGAGAGTGACTACTAACTGTATGAGTTAGCTCT
The DNA here is from genome assembly GCA_027123565.1 of Phycis chesteri. Classification (NCBI taxonomy): domain Eukaryota; kingdom Metazoa; phylum Chordata; class Actinopteri; order Gadiformes; family Phycidae; genus Phycis; species Phycis chesteri. The sequence goes on from JAOPJK010051863.1 coordinate 688, forward strand.
ATCAACTGAATAGCTCCAACACAAGTTATAATTCCTTCAGTACTCACCAACAGCAACAATCATGCAACTCCTTCTTTAGCAGACAAAATCATTGTAACACACACACGTCATCTCAAATATTGGTTATAACGACTAAGAAACACTAATTATCAATGGTATGCCACACACTTTACCACCAACCAGTGACAACAACCATCTTTTCAATTTACATTTTTACTCCTCTCGATTCTGTTCATTGTCGTTGGGTGGCTTTTTCAAGGAGTGCGTGCGCTAGATTTTTCCTTCTTTCCTACTTATCCTTCAGCAAAACTGGATATAGTTTTAAGGATAATTTTAAGGATATTTTACAGCTGTTAAAATCTTACAGCTTTTTTTTTAAATAAATTTTTACCCCAGACTTTGTGATTTCCACATTTTTTTGCATTTTAAAACTGTTACAATAGAAACCACTTATGAATATAAACAAGAATGTTTTAATGTTGACAAACATTGCATCGTACTGTAGTGATTGTATGCATCAAAGGGCTAATTCAAGCATACATCAAAGGGTTAAATCAAGCATGAAGAGATTTCAAAATATCAAGATACATATTGTGTATCGTGATATAGCCTAAAAATATAGCGAAATGATTAATTGGCCATATCGGCCAGTCGTAATCCACAGATACTTTGTGAACAGCTTATAATAATAATGCATAAAGCCTATAAACCCAACACCTGCTAAGAATCCTTAGAAATACAATCGGTATGCCAGTATGTGTCAGAACCCTCACAGCACAATCAGCACACTGGCTATCACAGTGGAAAGGTGAGGAATTAAACTTTCTAAATGGAGCCCAAGGGATAATTATGTGGCAAATTTGATCCCCATTGGGAATTTGGCCAGAGCACCTGGGTTCAACCCGGTAATCCAAAATGAACATCTATTCTTCTGTCTAATAAGGGTACATTTTCCTTTAAATATACAAATAAAAGTCATATTACCTTGCCGTGTTGACTACTTTTGTGTTCATCATTCAAGTGTTTTTCTGTTTCTATTTCTTTTTTTTCTAGCCATCAACTGTGTCCATGTGGAGGTACACAACATTTTACACATACTATGCCTTGCTTCTGGTTGCCCTGTTCCTCTCCTGCCTATCGGACCATCCTCCACTCTTTTCTCAGACCATCAAAGATGAGGTGAGTTTCAGAATTTGGCTATTTCTCTCTCTTGTAGGCATTCCCACTTTTTTGTGTGCTCTGTTATATATGGATGATTCTACCGAATTGGTGCAAATTTCTACCCCCTACCAAAAACAGTTTCTATCTCATTCCTCCTGACCATAAGGGATGGTGCCTTTGTTGTTACTTGGTCAAGCAAAAATGGTTATATTTACAATTATAAATGCTTACCTGTATGTACAGTCCAGTCCAGTGCATCCATGCTGCAGTTTTCTATGTCCGGGCCTGTATTTGTTTAATGGCCAGTGGTATGGGTGGACCTCAAAATGTGTATGAAAATGCATTCCACAAACCACCATAGTCGTATGCACTGGGATACACTCAAAATCAGGTCAAGTGGTACAAAATGACTTTCAATGAAAAAGACAATATGTTATTTAGACACTAACAAATTAAGATACACTTTTTGCAGATTTATACAGACTTTGGCATAGTCCTTGTATTACCCTTAGATCCGGGGAGCCCAGGTGAGAAGTTAGGTAAATTGTCCATCACACACAAAACAGTCCATTATTGAGTACTGAGTTACTTCTGTAACAGGGTAGCCATCTGTTTCATCTACAACAGTGTGGCTAGGTCATGCGCACCTCAATTGTCTTTGTCTCTGGTCATTTTTTAAAACAATGTCATGTGTACAAGGCTGTGTTATGCAGGTCAACATTAATAAATGGTGTGAAGTAAGGCTGAAAGAGTGAGCAAAAATTTGACAAGGGTTTGAGGGACTGTGTATTTACGAAATTTTATATTTCTTGATGTGACAATTTATATTTAGATTAGACAAGCCTTGCCAGGGACATTTCACAGAGATTCAGATTGAAATTTTAACTTTTAGTTGACTTTAGTTAGAAGTCTTTTCAGTTTCTAAGGTCCAGTCATGAGGTGGGGGTGACTGCCACTTTGCCAAGTGCAGCCTGATGATGAAAGCCCCAGATGATGAACAGTTAGAGAATAGGAAATACCTGGATAAGAAGGGATGAGGTTGGTTATTTTTCAGTCATGGGGAATATTATAGCATAGGGTTAAGCAATAAATAAATTGGAATGAGATGTCATATTTCAATGCAAATTGTGTGATTACTATCAAAACAGTGGAGTCGTTTCCAAAATTAAAACAATCAAAAAAATGTAAGCTCCCAATTTCAACCTATTCTGTAGAATCACCCATTTTAAGCATACTCTGCATAGTAATTTGTTGGATTGCATATTCTCCTCATTCCTCTTTGAATTGCCTTGCTATGCTATTTTGCAAAAACAATTAAAGAGCTGACTTCTGATTGATTACCCAGAATCCCTGTCCTGAGGCTGGTGCTTCCTTTCTCTCTAAAATAAGCTTCTGGTGGATCACAAGGTAAGACAAAACCTCATCTTGATAGCATTGTGTGACCAAGATGCAAATTTCAGTGGTGTAAGGCGGTAAGTTCATACATTTAGAAACGCACAGATTTGTGTATATGATTGTTTCTTGTTTGTATATTTTGATTATTTTAACCAAAGTGTCAGAAAATACAATGCATTCACTTTTGAGTTGCCATACCACATGTAATTCTATTGTTAAAAATTACACAACTTTTTCTGTTTTTCCCTTTTTTCCCTTCTACTATTTAACTAATTCCTTCCAGGCTAATGGCAACAGGTTACAAACGTCCTTTGGAGGAGAAGGACCTGTGGTCCTTGAACCCAGCAGACTGCTCCCAGATAGTGATTCCTCACCTTGAACGATGTTGGCATGCAGAATGCCAAAAGGCCAACAGGTCAGAAGCTACATCTCATGCAAATAGCTCAAATATCTGTAATGCTAATATCTTTAATTAGTATGATTCATTGTATGCAATATTGAGGAGATTAACAATTTGCCAGCACTTTGCACTAGAAAGGGAGAGCTAGTAATGAAGGCTTCCCACAGTTACAAACTGATGTTTATAAATGTGGGAAGTTTGGAAGTGTGGTGTGTGACCCATTTTCAATTTGTTACAGATGAGGACCTAAATTTACTACAGAAATTGACCAGAATACAGTGCATTGTGTGCATCTCGCTCATACTCAGTAATGCACAAAGAATCACAAAGTGGGTGTGACCTGCAATCATGGGAATAATGCCTTCCCCTCATGCCTAGATCTTGTAGTGTTCGAAGCTGAAACAGGGGGTTCCACTTTACGTTTTATACAGTTTAATGGAGACATTTGTTGTGTAATCAGCAGACATACTCCCTACACATATAGCTTAACATGGATTGTGTTTGTAAAACAGATACTGTTACCAAAACATCCATGACTGTTACACTGAGGTGATTGCTCAGCAGACTAGGAGGGTCAAACTCCTAGTCCGCAGATTCTGTGAAAATGTTGTTTATTCAATTCAATTAATAATTTATCTTCAAATCCTCTTCTACACCTATACAAATACACAAAACCACTTCTTCCAATCTCTGAAATTGCAAAAGAGCCCCCAGAGCAATGAACATTTTTCAATGAGTCAGCCAGAGGACAGCAAAAACAGCTGCCACAGAGAACAATTGAAGCCCCTGGTCACCCTAGGTCATGCTTGCTCAACACCTGCAAGATATATTTTGCTTTGAAGGTTACAGATGCCAGCAACCTAAGGGGATTATATATGCTACTGACCATGAACAGAATTCCTGGCCTGTTGCATGGTTTGCCTTGATGGATACCTGAACCTTGGCAGTGTCCTCTTCAGCACACCATTAAACTCCAAGCTCTTACAACAGGTAAGTCCAGTTCCTTTCCTGATTCTGGAATTGAAGCCAAAACTTTTCGATTATAGCTAATCCACTTTGTTACTTCAAAGCCTCCAGTTGCACATAGCGCCTTCAATCCTTGTAGAGTGCAAGGGCATGGATTTCTTTGTTACTGATTTGTTCAAATCATCAACATAGAAGTTGTTATTCTTGGTGCTTGTCACTTCAGGTGAATACTTACCTGTGTGATATTCAGTAGCTTGCACAGCTGTGTGGTGATTTTGCCCACAAAAAGGCAGACAGTCATTCTGTACACCCTCAGTGGCAGAGTGATGTCTCAATCTGGCCGCAGAAAGCAGAGGGAATCAACATGCTGAGGTAAGACCTTTACGTGATGGAATATCTTTTCCATATCGGCCATGATGGCTACATTCTTCAAACAAAAGCAGATTAAAACTCCAATTAGGCCCTTTGCAAGGTTTTGTCTTTGATAGGATGCTGAGCAGTCAAAAGCACCTGCAAACTGCAATCTTGTAGTTCAGTTCCACAGGTTTAGTTATGTTATGCCTCCTATACTCCTGATGAAACCCTTCATTTATGCTGAACTTTGTCTTTTATGTTCAAGAATTACTGCTCTGCTTCTGGAGGATTATTTAGCATGATGATGTCATTCCTCCATCCTTGCAATGGTTGCAAATGTTTTTCTTTGTTGCCTTCAGCTTTATTCTTTATGTGCAACATATTTCGGTGGCTTTTAGTGCACAGAAGCTTGCTAAACAATTTTGACACAGTGAACAATCCTTACTCATGTGACCTTTCATCAAGCACCCAAAGCAAATTCGTCTTCATCTTGCCTAGCACGCCTTTTTCAACAAATGCTTACAGGAACCAATGCCATGGTCTGCATGGCTGAAGTCTAGAAGATTCTGGCTTGTTCTGATTGAAGTGTTCTCTGTTGGTTGTTCCTCTTCAGCCACAATTGCCCTTGTCGCAAAGCTGCTGAGTCTGATATGAGTTTGGGTGCTGGTGCTCTTTTGTTAGAAAATGGTTCTTGAATGTCACCAAAAAGAGGATCTTGTAGAATGCTGACATGCCATTCCATGAAATCCACAAGGTCCCAGAGGGTTGCCATTTTTTGATTCATCTCTAGATTGCCATATGTTCAATTTCTCTCTCAACTTTGTTAGGGCATTTTTAATTGACATGCCTTACATAAAGGTAAGTTGAGTTCTTCCATGTATAATGTGAGTGGGGTGATAATTGAAGGGAGATATCTTGCAGCCTTCTTGGTCCTCCACCAAGCCTTGTAGGGTCTTCTTCCTCTAACGAGGTAAACCTGCGGATCGTTGAGGCACCAGGGCTCAGGGATAAAAGACAGCAGACGACCCAAAGTTTACCACGCACTGGGATGAAGTATCTGTGTGATAACTGGGCTGCTTTGAAGAGAAGAGTTAGCAGTGACCCTGCAAGTACCCTTTGTGACCTGGACCGTTGGACTACACCCACAGTTTATTGAACTGTTTTGGTATATATGAGGAAGTAAACAGAAGGCCTCACAGAGACCTCTTGCAAAGTGAATTAAAAAAATGTAATTCATGTTTAGTGTTTGTGTTCAATATGTTAATAGAAAATTGCCTATTGTGCATCATTTTTGATGTGCTGAGAGGTATTTTGTACTAAATCATCAACATTGTGTTTTTTGTGTTTTTTCTTAGGCCAGAGGGAAATACCATGTACTCCTCTAATCGTGGTTCTCATGTTGAGGGAAAGGAAGGCCGGCAAGCAGATGAGTCTGAGATCCTTATTGTCAAAAACCCTCTGAAAACGGGCAAGCCATCCCTATTTTGGGCATTGTGCCTGACCTTCGGTCCCTACTTCCTCATATCCTCTCTCTACAAAATGATCCAGGATGTCCTCATGTTTGTTGGACCTGAGATACTCAGGTAAGTGATTAATGCTGTCAATTATGATGGCGCATAATATGGTGTCCTGCTAGTTTTCTTTTTTTGTTTATATATGTGTATGTATGTTTCAAGCCTCAAGTTATGGTGAATGAAATGCTTGGTTTGCATGCTCTCCACAACACTGCAAGTGTCAAATCAAAATGTGCAAAACTTTAATATTAAAAAGATATTAAGAACAGTAAATGTGTGTGCATATATAATATAGAATGCAAATTGGGTAACTACACAAGATACTTACTGTATTAACAGCAATTAAATGTTTCACCTTCTTCTGACAAATTTACTTTTTGTAAGTCGCTTTGGATAATAGTGTCTGCTAAATGCCCTAAATGTAAATAATATATCACAGTATCTAATGATATACAATATTAGCCGTGAATCTACCATAACTGCATCAAAATCCATAGGTGGAGTGTTACTAGATGTTCAATCAATGACAAATCAATGAAAAGTCACTGCTCCTCAATGAAAATGGAAAGTGATGGAAATGCCATCACCTCCATTGGAGTTCTGAATTTCTGACTTAAACATCCAATGACTCTAGCCTTGCCGTCCCCTAAACATCTTTTCTTGGGTGACTTCAATATTGATATATGATGACAAGAGGTTAGAATGGGCACTGCTCTCATCCTCACATGTTATACTGAGGGAAGACTGGACACTTAAGTGATGGTGACCTCTTGTGGTGCAAAGTGGTAGTATGAGACATTACAGGCAGATTCTAGCTGGGCTAGCTGCAAACTTAAAAAGATACGCCGCGATATTTGTAAATTGGTGTTTGCCCTGTTCCTCAGATTTAGACGAGTTGCTTAATTCCGAATTCCTCATTGTGCTTCTAGAAAGGGAGTTTGCTGTGTTGGCAAGCAGTGCATGGTAACCACACAACCACACAAGATGGCGTTGGTGAAGCAGGCTGCCGTCGCTCGGGGTCCCCCTCAACTTTTTTCTTATTTTTTTTTCTGTTCTTATTTTCATTATATTTTAATCTAATCAATGCCCTTAATTACACATATGATAGACAAACTGCTGGACGTACGATCAAACCTTTTCAACTTTTCCAACTCGCAACCTGGAAGTTCACCCCTCTTTGTGTGGACTTAACTTACCGTGGCTACCTGGGCAGAAGCGCCGCTGAAGGAAAAGAGGGAAAATGGCTGGGATCCTGGTCAGGCTGAGGAGCAGACAACACGGTCCACCACTCCCCAGTGTTCTCCTAGCAAACGTCCAATCTTTGGATAATAAGCTGGATGGACTAAGGACCAGACTGGCTTTCCAGCGGGACATCAAGAACTGCAATGTCTTTGTTTTCACGGAGACGTGGCTAGATCCCTCGGTCCCTGACTCGGCCATTCTACCTGGGGACCTCTCCGTTCATCGCCGGGACCCAACAAAGGAGTCGGGAAAAGGCAAGGGAGGCGGTGTGTGTATCATGGTCAATAAATAACAAATGGTCTGTGGATGTACAAACAACATCTGCGGGGTGCTCTCTGGATCTTGAACACCTCATGGTCAAATGCAGACCCTTCTATCTGCCCAGAGAGTTCACAGCGGTGTTTCTCACCGCTTTTTACATCCCCCCACATGCCGACACCACACGGGCACTGGACCAGTTATACGAACTGATCGACCAGCAGGAAACTCCACACCCGGAGGCTGCTTTCATCATGGCTGGCAACTTTAACAAAGCCAACCTGAAGAAAGTGTTGTGGAGTGGGCTTAAGACCATCATGGACTATAAGGGTAAGGGCTAATGTGTGGGGGAGGTGACCGCTTCTCTTCCAGAGGAGCTGAACGCCTTCTACGCCCGCTTTGAGGTGCACAACAAGCCAGAGGTCTTGTTGGAACAGGACAGCTGCCCACTCGAGATATCTCGGGCAGATGTGTGCAAAACCTTTAAAAAGGTGAAGGCACACAAAGCTCCTGGTCCGGACAATATCCCGGGGCGTGCCCTAAAGGCGTTCGCACACGAACTGGCAGATGTCTTCACAGACATCTTCAACCTCTCCCTGCTCCAGTCTGTAGTCCCCACATGTTTCAAAAAGTCCACCATCATCCCGGTCCCAAAGAAACAAAACGTGAGCTGCCTAAATGACTACCGCCCAATAGCACTCACCTCTGTTGCCATGAAGTGCTTTGAGCGGTTAATCAACTCACATTACATCCTCCCTCCCCACCACATTTGACCCACTCCAGTTTGCCTACAGGCCAAACAGGTCCACGGACAATGCGATAGCATTCGCACTGCACACTGTCCTCTCCCACCTGGATCAGAGGGACACGTATGTGCGGATGCTGTTCATCGATTCTTGCTGCTTGCTTCTGCTTTTAACAGCATAGTGCCATCCAGACCGTCGCGAAGCTCCGAGACCTGCACATAAGTTCCACCTTGTGCAGCTGGATCCTGGACTTCCTGACAAGCAGGCCACAGGCTGTTCGAATCGGCAACGCCACCTCCTCCACACTTACTCTCAGCACCGGTGCCCCCCAGGGATGTGTCCTCATCCCCCTGCTGTACTCCCTGTTCACCCACGACTGCACGGGCACACACAGCTCCAACACCGTTGTTTGCTGATGACACCACCATCATCAGCTGCATAACTGACGGTGACGAGTCAGCCTACAGAGCAGGGTGAGAGCCCTGACATCATAGTCATAGTCATGTCAGGACAACAACCTGAAGAACAAGATGAAGGAGCTGATTGTGGACTACAGGAGGCTGCGGGGAGAGTGGCATGCACCCATCCACATCAAGGGGGCAGCGGTGGAGAGGGTCAGCCATTTCAGATTCCTCGGGATTAACATCAGCGAGGAGCTGAGCTGGTCACACCACACAGGTGTGGTCGTGAAGGCGGATAGGCAGCGGCTCTTCTACCTCCGGCGACTGAGGAGGTTCGGTCTGGACTCCAGGATACTCACCAACTTCTACAGGTGTACCATTGAGAGTATCCTGGCTGGCAGCATCACAGCCTGGTACGGCAGCTGCACTGCCCTCGACCGCAAGGCTCTTTAGAGGGTGGTCAGGACGGCCCAGCGCATCACCAGGACTGAGCTGCCAACCATCCAGGACCTCTACAGCCAATGCTGCAGGAGGAAGGCCCAGCGGATCATCTCGGACCCCAGCCACCTGAGCCACAGTCTGTTCACGCTCCTCCCGTCTGGCAGACGGTATAGGAGCCACCGGACCGGAACCAGCAGGTTCAGAGACAGCTTCATACCGCAAGCCATCAGGCTACTGCTAATACAACTCTGCGCACACACACACACACACACTCACACACACCCTCACCCCCCGCCTCCACCCACCACCCTCACATTCACCCCCGCCTGCCCTGCCCCCCCAACACACACACACAGGCACAGGCCACCTTACAGTAAACTAGCTGCTATGTCTCTGCACCTTATTTCATTTCATTTCATCCAACTACTCTGCCATTTATTTATTTATTGTTGTTTGCATAGTTTATTTTTATTCTGCATAGTCTATTTTTTTTCTTATTTTCTGTTTATATTGTCTTTCTTTAATTTTTTTAATATTATATAGCAAAGTTGAGCACACCCGAGTAACAAGAATTTCACTGCTGGTAATGATGTTGTACATTGTTATCTAGCAT
>JAOPJK010052752.1:0-10164 GCA_027123565.1 Phycis chesteri
AGAGAGAGAGAGAGAGAGAGAGAGAGAGAGAGAGAGAGAGAGAGAGAGAGAGAGAGAGAGAGAGAGCGAGAGATAGACCATTGTTTTAATAGTTGGTAACTTTAACATTTGGTAGGTGGATGCCGTGTGATCACACTGACAGGATGCCTCGTGGGGAATTCAACATTTATTTCGCCAGTAGACGCGGTGGATTTGTCAGAGCCGAAGAGTAAGTCAACCATAATTAACCTTAAAAAAAATACAAATAGGCCTACTGGTGGCTCTTTTTGTTGTTGTTGTTCTGCGTTGTTCGTTTGTCCTCACCTTTCCCCCCGACGTGTCTGCAGGGCGGTGGGGGTCGCTCTGCTCGTCATCATCTTGGCAGCCCTCTTGATCGTGGCCTGCTGGTACTTCAGGAGACGAAGTGGCTACAAAATCATCAGTGTAGGAAGGAGCGCCTTCTCAAACCTCCATCATGTGTTCAGAGGGACTACGCCGATTCGCTGTCGAGTCGGGGTCACGGCGCCGTCATTTATTAAATAACGTCATTAGGCCTAAATTGTGCATGGCCCCACATTTTGACACGTTTTTGAATTGTGCTATAGCATTTGCTAGTTAACAAATGAATCGAATGAATACACAGCCTAGCATTAAGGTCAATTATAGAAAGAAGATAAAACTGAAAGATTAGGTGATATAGGCTTAGTTGCCATTGGTACTCCTATTCTTAGCATTGTTATATAAATGAACGTCTTTAGGCCTAATCTACTCCTTCTTCAACGATCATTAGCATCCCTCCACAAAAAGAAACTAATAGGCGTCTTTCCCATTATCCCAAGTTATTTCCACATCTGCCCCTACACGATGTCTGTTCATGTGTGTGTGTGTGTGTGTGTCTGTGTGTGTGTGGGGGGGGGGGGGTTGCACTGAGCCAATCACAACACTTAACTCGTGACCATTTCATATTTCTCGGCCCAGAACCCCAGGTCCGGTTCCCCAGGATACACAGGGGTTCGCTACAGCGATGGAGGCGCCTCGGCTGATAACAAGATGGCACTTGTTGACTTCGGCAACGGCGGTCCCGCGGTAAGAGCGAACGACGCGCCACGCGTACGACAAATCAGTTTAGCGCGTCTAAAACGTGCTGCTTGTGTTGCTCACAATGTGCGCCCACCTGACGGAGATGTTGAACAATGGAAAATAACACTACAAAAATAACCACGTCAAAACGAGTAGTTTGCAGCCTTGTGTCAGAGCGATTTGAAGCGCTTGAAAGAGATTATTTAGTCACCTGACCAGAGGCTTGAAAGATTAAAAAAAAAAAAAAAACGCTTCTCAGAAGTGAAGGGAGTGGAATAAAGTGACAACTACACGAAGATGACATCACACCTTCGAGAAAGTTCAAAAACAAACGGGAACAATTCCGTTGTGTGTTTAACTAATGGTGCTGCTGCAGAACAAGTATCTGTGTCGTCTAATGGTGCATGTCGTCTTTCCCTGTGTTCAAGGTCCCGAACGCACCTCCTGCCTATGAGAAGCTCTCGCATGGATCTCTCCCTCCCCCGTACTCTCCCTGATGTTCTCCAACCAACACTGTACACCTCACTGAAATGACATGTTTCCTTGTCCTGATTTTATGTCAACACCACCGTCTGGTTGATAGGATCAATGCTATTCATCATCCATGTTCTGTCCGCTAAATACAGAATGAATGATGACCTAAGTCACAACATAGGCTGCTAATGCCAAATGTCTTTCAAAGAACCAGCCTGAAGTGAAGCAATGCACTGCACACTGGTAGGGGGACAATTGCATTGTTTATTTCCATGCATAGATGTCCACATGTATCAAATGAAAATGTACCTACTAAATATTTCTGAAAAATCTATATGGTAGAAATAAATAAATGCAAGTTCAAAACATTGTTTATATGCTCCAACATGTCTTACAAAGTCATTGATTAATTTGAGAATCCTAAAAAGTAACATTTATTTTACAAAGTTATTCTTTTGGAAAAAAAAAATACAATGAAGACAATTTTTAACTGACGGATACACTCAAAAAGTTGTGATACCAATCAATGTCACAGTCAATAAATATGAAGGAGTTTAGTATCAAACACACAAAACGCTTAAAAACGTTTCTTTTTTCTTCTACTGTGCCAATCTACTGAGCATTTGTGTTTACTGGCCATGAAATAATTCAAACAAGCAATGGATTGATCTGAAGAGTAACCTATCCATCTATGACGCAAAAGCATTTTCTGTAGAAACTTTTAAGAACCCTAGAGGCAATGTGACCGGCCCTTTCGGTAAGCAACATGTATAATAGTAGTGTCACAATAAGTGTCATCACCAGCTGGTGAATGGTATGAATTCACCATGAGCGTGTGTCTGTAGTTGTATGCTGAAGACTGTTTGTGTGTGGGGGCAGCGGTCATTGACAAGTCTTCATCGGTGCCAAGTGAGACGACCAGTCCCGCCTGAGGTTCGGGGTTAAGCTAGCAGGCCCAAACAGCATCGTCCAGACTTGTTTGCAGCCGGGCTTCTTCGCTTGTGTGTTGCTCTGTTTATGTTTGAAAGAAAGTGCTGTTGTTGTGCTTGAGTGGTCGTCACGACAACAGGTGCATGGGATCATCTCATACCGTTTCAGCCATCCGATTGGTTTAGCAGGAGTCATTTCAGCGGTGATGCTGGGTGGAGAAGCATTCAGGAGGGGAAGATGTTGATCACGCCTCCTGTTTGCCTAACTGTACCCAACGGGAATGGACTGAATCCTAGAAGCTGTCTTTGCAAATCAGACACGACCGCCGTTGGAACTACTCGCGTCCAGGTGTCCCGACTGCTGGGGCTGCTCCATCGTTGGCTGTGGTTTGACCGTCGGGCCAGGTCCTCTCTGCAGGGCGTCCGGGGACATCTACAGCATTAGTTGCGGTACAGTGCTGGCAGGGGGGAAAGTCGCTGGGATTCCAAGTGCTGTTTGATGAGCCTGTAAGTCATGGGCGGCAACTGACTGGCTGTCCTTGGTAGCAGGAGTTGATGCCAGAAGCGGGATGCCGGTCGGTGACTGTGCTACAACCGATGTCACAGAGGCTATGGGGCCTGTACTGGCGCAGGAGATGGAAACTGTGGATGTGCTGGCTGTTGAAACCGAGGAGAGAGGCAGTGCTGCGGCGACAGCGGGCAAATGAGTCGTGTTAGACGATGGGACGGTAGAAGCAACAGGGGCCGGTCTAGATGTCCCCGTACGTAACCTTCCAGCCGGCGGAGCGGTTCCGGGCACCGACGCACTGGTCCTTGTCGCGAGAACCAGGGCCGGCTTGCCGTCCAACCTAATGGGGGATGTGACCAAAGTGGATGTCCCTGCGACAGGTGAGGACAGCCCCTGGCTGCCTTGTAACCTCGGCAGCGCGGGCACCAATTTTGTCACGTTGGACACCAGGGAAGAGCTTGGCGGCTGGCCGCCTACGAATCGGACTTGCGTCGAACTGGGCGCCGTCTTAAGCACGGGCAACCCGACAGGAGGCGTGCGTACAGCGACAGGAGACCTCTGGGCGGGCACGCCGGGCATTCTGGGTCGAGGAGTGATTGGCAACGCGGCCAACCTCGGGGTTGCCGAGACGGGCCTCGGCCCGGAGGGTGGCGCCGCCACCGGGCCGGTGATGTTACCGGTGGCAGGTACTTGCGGCGGCGCTTGGCCTGAGATGATGAGCACGTGGCTGCCAGGGCCCAAACCCTGTGGTGGGACCACAAACCGCGCGTTGTTGAGGAGGATCTGTGTTCCAGCCGCAAGATGGGTGCTAGTGTTTATGACTATCCTCTGCTGAACCGAGCCCACTGCGGCAGTAGAGGCGGTACTTGGGGTCGGGGCCGTGGCTGGTAAAGAATTAGTGTTGATCGAGTTACCGGTGGTATTTAAAGTGGAGGTAGATGTGTGGGCGACGCTAGAAGCAGGCTGGGTCGAAGGCATGACCGGATGAGGTGCAGCTCCAATGGGAGATGTCACCTGTCTGGGTTGGTGGGCCGTGCTGGCGGTGGTTGAGTTGGCCATGCTCGGACGTACATTCAGAGTTCCCAGAGAGGATTTATTCATTAACGGTGGTGCACATAGGTTGGGAGCAAGGTCTTTTGCAATGATATAACTGGTGGAAGTAGTGACAGTGGACGTGCACCTGGAGGTCACTCTTTGGGGGGCTGCTATGGAAGAGGTTTGTTGCAACGAAGAGGTTGTCGTCACGGAAGCTGGTTGGACAGGACTGCCCGGAGCCAAATTGGAAGTGTTAAACAGGATGTGTCCAGTGGTTGTTGTTGCTGGTGTGCATTTAGCAGGTGAATGCAGCACAGTGTCGATGGTCTGTCCAAAGTGTTTCATCTGCCCTGGGTGGTTGATCTGAACACCTGCCAACACACATAACCAGGATATGCATTACAACAATATGCATTTTTGCTAAGCTATATTAGAATCACCTTCTTGTGTTCTTCTTGTGTTGTTGCAACAGGCATGACTGTGACACATGAGCAGAACGCAATGAAGCCAACTAAAAGCCAAAACAAACAGACTTACCTGATGGCAAAGTGAAGTTCTTAAGGTTTGACAATGACTCCAAGGATTTCACGTTGCCCACGTGATGGCCCAGAGCCAGGCCCATCTTCATCACTTCAGTGGATAAGGATGTGGCGACTGGGGTTTGACCGATCCCTGTAGCAGGCACCTGCTTGGGGATACCTCCTACGTAGGTGGTGGTGGTGGTGGATGACGCCGCAGCAGGCTCCCCGATAAACAATAATCTGGAACCAGGAGGTGGCGACGGTAACGGTGAAGTGACCTTTGGAAGAGCCACATTGGAGGGGCACGTTGGTGCAGGACCCACCAGGATAAACTTGGTCAATTGTGTTCTCTCTTCAGTACTTGGCCGTTTCAAGGCAGGCTTGCTCATTAATGTTTCCTGTGTGGGTGCGTTGTGGGTACTGGTGCTCAATGACGGCATGATTATGTTGGATTTGACCACAGAGGTCTGAGCATTTACAGTCTTGACTGCTAGTTGGCCCTTTCTGGGTAGAACAGAAGCCGGGCTGATGCTCTGGCTGACTGTACCGGCCAAGCCTGGAGGGGAACTGTTGCTGGAGGCTGTGGTTAGCAGTGGTGTTGCTCCAGTTAGAGGAGACTTTGAAACAGGAGGGCTCTGGGCTGTTGAGGTGCCCATGGGCGCAGGGACGGTGCCAGAGATGGTCGGTGATGATGATGAAGATACAGGAGGGGAGCCTTTGGATACGAGGAAGGCTTTGAATTGAGGCGAGATGGTGATAATCGGGCTTGCAGGTGAGGACCCATGTACACTCTGTTCTGCCAATGTCTGAACTTTAACAATTCCTGTATTCCCACCTCTTGTGGTGACAAGAATCGACTGCGAGTCCCGAATACACACGGTCTTCAACTCCTGTTTGGGGCCTTTGGCGCCATCGGTGTTAGCAAGAACATTGCTGGAAGTTGGCATAGGCGCTTGGATCCGCGTGGCACTCTGGAGGCTACAGACTCGTGCCACCTTGCGGTTCGTCGTGGTTACAGGGTTCTGCTGCGGACAAGGGGCACCTGATGGAGACGGGGTCTTCAGTCTCCTGGTTTCTTTTAGAGGAGCCACTTGCTGAACTGGGATCCGTCCTTCGGGAATGCTGAAGCCAGTCACGTTGGTGAACACGCACAAGGGGCCGGCCGACTTTGAAACGGGAGACTGGATGCTCTTAGACGGCTGTGGGTGACTCTTGAAAGACATCTCCTCGTTGTTCTGAAGGATCAGTTTCGAAGGAAGAATCACAACCTGCTTCATGACCTTCTCTCCGGCCTTTTGGTCGACAAGGGGCTGCACGGTGAGCTTCCCTTGGCCGGGGCCATCTTGCCTCACAACGTGATCCAGCCCTTCTGCCACTCTGTAGACTACTTTCCCTGGGCTCTTTGGTACCGCCACCTGGGTCGGCTTGGCCGGTGGCGGGGCTTTAGAAAGGCAGACGGTTGCTGTAGATGCTACTAATTGTTTATTCGGTTGTTGCTGTTCTGATGCTTCTGGTTGTGTCGGCTGCTCGATCTGGTGGGGGTGAGAGGGTGGTTTTTGCAGGGCTGGAGATTTTGCAGTAGTCACCAGAGATGGAGGCCTGGAGGCCACAAATCCTTTAGTCTTAGCAACGGTACTCTGGGAGTGTGGGTAGTCAGCAGGCCGTTTCATTAAGGTCACTTTGTTTCCCACACTCTTCGCAAACAGAGTGGGAATGGGCGTGTATCCCCAAGGTAGTCCAATGGTGGGGTGGAGGATGGGGACTCTGGCTCTCGGAGAGACCTGCGCTGGAACCGACGGCGCTGGTTTCAAGTCCCTGGATGGGGCGCTTGAGCCTAGTTCAGATCTAGATTCAAGTCCAGTGTTCATGGGGGATGTCAGGGAAAGGTCCACGTTTAGAGCGTGGCCTACATGACGATTAAGGTCCTCGTCTGCATTTCTTTGTGAGGGTCTTGGGTGACTTGGGGTACTGTAGGTCACCATGTCACCACCAGCATCTTCAGTCCCTAGCTGCGCTGAGTTTTCTGAAAACAATTCAAGCACATTTAAGTCTGAGAGTCACATAATATGAATCAAGTAGCATTGTTACATTCTTACAAGCCCACTGTTTTTCTTAATAATGGCTTTGAGTCACTCTGGGGCTCAAGGGACATAAGGCATGCCACCATTGTTAAAAACATTGTGAATGTTGTCAACCAGTATGCAGTATGCTTTAAAATAAAATAAAACTAAATCAATAATGAAACCACTATCAATATTGCCAGTCTCAATATTAACCCAAGCCGTCTCAGGTCGCCTTACAATGGGTGGATAATGACTTGGTGTGTTTTATCACCTCTGGTCCAGAAGCCCTTGGGAACCGCATGCTCCATGTCTTCCTCATCCATCCCTCTATAGTGGTCCGACACGTAACCCGGGACCCTCCCTGAACTCCTCTCTTCGTGGTCCAATGACGAAGACGAAGATGCCGAAGAGGACACACACTCCTCGCGCACAAAGTTATTGTAGTCCGGGTTCTTCCTGAAGTCATCGCATTCCTTTTTCATACGGAGTCTGAGGGCAGGAACGCGGTACAACGACAATGTAAGCGACAGCAACAGGAGAGGGTCCTCCTGCTCAACCGAAGCCAAAGCGCATCAGTCGAAAGCGGTCTGGCGTACGTAAAAGCAAACCATCGTGTTCATCCAAGGGTGACACATACCTGTTCCTTTGGAAGGCCTTCACCAGTTTGGGCTCCCAGGGCGACAGCTCGTTGAGCAGTCTGATCAGCGTGATGTGGAGGTCCTTCACCGACTCCTTCCTCAAACACCAGCGCTCCTTTTTGTGTTTTAATGACACGCACAGTGACACAACTGTTGACACAACAGTTGACACAACTCTCGCCAGACACCTTGGCAATGACACAATGAATGTTGAATATTTGAATGGTAATGTGGAAAGCAGCCGGCGGCAACCACGATAAACTTTCAATCTAACCGATCTCTTCTTGGCACTCTGCAGCGCGTCCAGCTGGTCCTCCGTCTTGCTGATCAGCTCTCGTAACTCTCCGATGCTTGAACACACCAGCTAGAGGCAGGCGGGAGACGGCAGAGCACAAACACTCATCAACGCGGTGGAAGGGTTTCGAGCTACGATGACAAGCGTGTGAGTCAATGGCCGGCCGGTACGGGGTGCGGCAAGTGTCGCAGATACCAACATCTCAGTGTCATAAAGTCACCAAAAAAAAAGTGAACTACCTTAAATGGCGCTTCAACGAGGGCTTCTTGTTTTATTTCATTTGAAGAAGTTTCAAGTTTCTTCCCTTTAGAGAAAAAAACAAACAAAAAAGAACAGGTCTTTGTTTTGTTTGGATTGGTTAAGCCGTCTCGCTTGTCATTGATACCCTTGAAATAAAAAAGGAAAACAAAAAAAAACTAAAAGAAATCACATAGTCAAACCGTTAACAATGTGTGAAAATCTATTCATTTGAATTTCCGCAACACTAGCATCACTTCAACTGCATCTGCTTTTCAAGTCTCTTGCAGGCAAACCACTGTTTCACAAAAAAAAAAAAAAAAACACCAGCCAACTGTGGAACCAATTACATCCTCAAATGAGAAACCACAAAGGAAAGTAAGACGTCAAGTTGCCAAGAGGTGTTGTGTAACCTCAATCAACATTGACTTCTTCATCAACAAATAGCCTTTTTTCAGACAAATAGAGTACAGATCGAGCTTCCTCACCCGCCTTGACTTTGCTCTTCCCGTCCTTCCTTCGGACCGGGGGTTCCTCCTGCTCCGCGGTGGTCTTTACGGACCTCGTCCTCTCTAAACGCCGCGGCCGTCTCTTCTCTCTCGTGCCAGCCGGCTGCACTCGCGCCGGCTTTTTCTTTCGCTTTCCAAGCGTTGCGTCACTTGCCTTGTCTTCACTCGAGTGACACACGCTTTCCGACGAAGACGAGGAGGAGTAGGAGGAGGACGAAGAGGAGGGAGTGGCCGTGACAGGTGCAGCGCTACAGCGGCAGTTGTGGTGGCCAGATTGAACACTGCTGCTTCTAGAACACTGCGAGCACGAGGACGCCCGCAGCCCCAGAGGGGGGCTCGGCCTTCCCTGGGTTCGGACTTCTGTGGGCCGAGGGGGAGACGCCAGGTTCATGGAGCTCACCGGGGACCTGCCCGTGTAGCAGTGCTCCCCCACGCTGAGGCAAGGCTCGTGGGTCTCGGCCTTGATGGTGCGCCCCGAGTCCACCGGGGAGCCCGGCTCCTGCTTGACCCTTTTGGATCGGCGCTCAGGGTTCTGTTTCAAAGAGACTTCGTCAACGCCGTCTCCGGCACAATGTTTGAGGCGCGATTTGGGGTGCACTCTCGAATTGGACCCACGGTCCGCACTCGTCCACAGGTCACCGGCAGAACCCGAGTCAGACTCCTCCTTCACCGACGACAATGTCGACTTTTCGATTTTCTCCTCCCTGCCTCCGTTTTCCCTTTTGAAATGTGCACGTTTCTCCTCTTTTCCCTCTTCTTCTTCTTCATCATCATCATCAGACTCCCCCGTTACCATGGTGACACCGCAACACCCCATCCCTTTCCAATCGTCCTCCCTGTCCGTCCCCTTCGCCGGCACGTCGCGCCCTGCCCCCGGCTTCACCTCCACCTTCCTCGCCCAGAGCGGCGGGAAGGGGAAGGCGGGCGGTGAGCAGGGACTCTGGAAGTAGATCCTCAGGTCGGCGCCGCAAAAATGCGGGAAGTGTATGTACGCGTTCTCCACGCCGTCGTAGCCCAGGATGGACTCCCTGCATTCGTGAATGGGCTGGGCCAGCACGGCGTCCTGCACCTCCTTCTGGGTCTCGTAGACGTGGTCGCAGAGCCCCTTGAGCAGCCACACGCGCTGGTAGAACGGCAGCAGGTGGAAGGGCAGCTCCTCCAGCGGACTCGACCTGCCCAGGACACAGAAGAACTGGTGGCAGAGCCCCAGCTGCTCGGCCCGGCTCGGCTGGTCGTCGGAGGCCCCCGTGGCGCGGTACCAGGCCAGGACCCGCTGCCTCAGCTCCCGCTCCCAGCGGTGGTAGGGCAGGGGCGGCTGGCGGTGCACGGTGGGCCTCTTCTGCGGCGCGCACAGCAGCGAGGTCATGACCTTGGAGAGGAAGAGGCTGCAGCGGGGCATCAGCAGGCTGCGCTCCAGCTCGAAGAAGACAATCTCGGGGAGGTTGAGGGCGGTCTGTGCCAGGCACAGGAAGTGCCCGATGGCGGGGAGCTCCCAGAGGGTGTCCACGGGGTGTGGGAAGGCCTGGGAGAGTAGGCTCTGTTCCCACTCCTCCACCTCCTTGGCCGAGGTCTCCTCTGCCTCCTTCTTGTCCAGCTCGCGTTGCCTGGGGAACACCGAGGACACACAAAGTGGCTTCTCAGTATACATTCTGAACCTCGAAGCGCAAACAGAACACGCGTCAAGTGGTGTTTGGAGCTTGGCGTTGATTCGGGATTGCCCAGCTCTCGTAGTCAAGAATGCACTTTGCTGAGCTGAACTATTGTCATGGAATTTAGAAAGCATGTGTGTTAATTACTGCAACATTTTGCACCACCACTTTTAAATAATTACCAACCTTGTTTATATCCTACCTTTTTTTTTTTTTTACCTAGTTTTTATTAAAAAATAAATAAATA
>JAOPJK010053132.1:0-10162 GCA_027123565.1 Phycis chesteri
CACACACACACACACACACACACACACACACACACACACACACACACACACACACACACACACACACACAATTGTACACACTGTGTGTTTCCTGCTCTGTCCAGGTGTAAAAGATTTACAAGTAAATCAATGGAATGATGATAGCTGGAGAATTACATCATTTATCTTGTTCTGTGTGTGTGTGGTTGTGTTGTATGTGCATGTGATAGAGGGACCTAGATGATTATATATATATATAAATATAAAAATAGTAATAATAATATATATATATATATATATACAGTAGATAGATAGATAGATACTTAGCTTCATATTCAAAAAAAATTTTTTACCCAGCATATTTATAATGTTTCAGTCAAATCAAAGCAGCATTCCCCTCCTCCCTACAGTTCTGATCGGCCCTTTCGTCTTCCCTCTCTGAATCTCACCCCTTCCGTCTCCTGTCACAAACACCCTTCTTCTATTAGTCTTGCTCTCTTGGTCCAACAGATAGGGATTTGTGCTTGTCTCTTGAATGTTCCGGAGCTTTAATTAGAAACACACTAACCTCATTCTCTCCTCACACGGTGGATTGCTTAACTGAATCGAAGCTACTCAAATTGTATATTTTTCATTATCTTCCCTCTCCCGCTCGATCTCTCTTAGTCTCAGATTTTCTCACTCTTGCTCTGCCTTTTGTCACCTGTTCTCTCTCTCTCTCTCTCTCTCTCTCTCTCTCTCTCTCTCTCTCTCATCTGTGAGTGTGTGTGTGTGTGTGTGTGTGTGTGTGTGTGTGTGTGTGTATGTGTGTGTGTGTGTGCTTTTTTTTTCCTTACTCACGCACAAATATATGCAAATAGAGTACTTTGGTGGGAGTGGGTGCCAGTGTACCGCAGCTGTCTGCTACAGCTAGCATCGTGTTGGGCGTCTTTAAGAGCGACTGCCAGCATTAAAAAGAAACAACCGTTATCACATTCTATAGACGCTGGAGTTGTTGCCAAGTCTTAGCGAAGACAACTGTGTTATTTTTGTTTCTTAAAAGATTATTATTGTGGCATTTCTACAAAATGACAGGGTGCTACTTGGATGTTAGGGGAACAGAGAGGTGCATGATGTGGGAGAGACTCAGAGGAGCTGGAAACTCAAACCAACAACCTTAATATCTGCATCTGCAGGGTCTTGTGTGTAGCGCTATGTGGTGTATTGAGCCACCTATGCCCACCGCCTCCTTAAACAGTGAAACTGTTGAGCACAGTCTCAATATATGAAGTGAATTTCAGTTTC
Source organism: Phycis chesteri (assembly GCA_027123565.1). NCBI lineage: Eukaryota > Metazoa > Chordata > Actinopteri > Gadiformes > Phycidae > Phycis > Phycis chesteri. The sequence goes on from JAOPJK010053132.1 coordinate 1,264, forward strand.
AAAAGCAACTCAAGGGTGAAAAAAAAAAAAGCCTGAATTGTTTACAACGTTTAATTATACCAATAGACTACATTACTGTGCTTGGCTGTAGACCCAATGCGGTGAAACCGAAGCCTGTAATTAGATTTGGTTTTGTGTTTAATACCGCAGTGACCATGAAGACTGCAATGTCCTCACCGAGGCAGTCACAAACAGAATGAGAATGAGAATTAATTAAATGAAAATCTGACTTCATGGTAATTCAATCAGGGGAGACTAGTTTATGTTTGACGGAGTTTATTGATACACAATATTAGTGTTTGCGATTAATCCCCGCTGTGATTTATGCTTCTTCTCCACGAGATGAGGAAGCCAGTAAATCAGCCGGGAGCTGAGAGTCGCCCTGATGGAGTCTAGACACAGGGGCCGGGGAGGTGACGAGACGGATTCCCTGCTGAAGGCTGGTCTCCACTGGATATCTCCTGCTGCGGGAGACGGAAGGAGGCCCAGGACTTAAAGGAGAAAGGGGATGAGGAGGGCTTGCAGCAGAATCCCCATGAGACTGGATGAATAGTGTTAGCTATGCCAGGTAAGTTAGCGCCATTTCATAACGCAAGGGGAACTTGATTGGACTTTGCCAAAGACTTTGACTTTTACTGAACTCCAATATCACTCCAACATTTTTTTTTTCAAATGTACACAGATGAAAAAGTCACATGATGTCAAAACAGAGAATTTTGAATATTAGTCTGTTGTAATGTTTTTTACAACTTTATGACATTTTGTTTGTTTATGACTTCATGAAGTGTAATCACCGTTGGCAAATAGCTTTGTGAGCGCGCATGATCCCTGTTTGGGCTACTGCCAACATGATAAATATCAAATAGTTTTCAGCAACCTGATTAATACCTTTACTCCACAATCAATCTCTGTACCAGACTGAGTGCTGCTAGTGCTGAGTGTCCAACTCCCAATAGCATGCAAACATAAACACACACACAACGATACACACACACACACACAAGCCAACAAACAAACCCAGACACATGCACACACACGTACACGAACGTACTTATATAGTAACCACAACAAAATACAAAACAACCCTGCATGAACTACATATGTATAGACTAAGAAAGGGGTCACGCCCAAATTTCCTAATAGAAATACAGTTTACTACACACATGTAGTAAGTGCAAGCAATGTGAGACGCATAAACAACATTCTTGGCCTGCATGTGTGCTTGGATGGAAATCAGTCTTCAAGAAAAACAACCGCAAATGGTTCGACAGGAAAACACGAATGCAGACCATTAAAATGTAGGGTTTTAGGACCAAGTCCTCCAGAGGTGGATGTTAAGCCTTTTGTGAACGTGCCTCGCAGGTACAACGCAATCAAAGCCTCGGGACCCGAGCTCCTATCAGCTCCTTGTCAGCAGTGTCTTCTGGTCCTCGTACAGTGACCGCTCCGTAGTGGGACATGTATCACACTGGATGCTGTTGTCAGGACAACGGGACGGACGCCTGATGGAGACGGAACGAACTGAAGCCCATCGCATTGGCTTCCGTCAGCCGGGCGCGACAGAACAGTCACCAGTGACCATCAGGCGCATGTCGAGAGACGCAGATATCTGATGAACAATTATTAAAGAATTACTACTTTTTTATTATCGTTTTAAGTCGTTATGCTAAATCAGTTAGCAGGTTGCATCTCCATCCTGGGAGGAGAATATGCTCAGCCCTGTTAGGGTTTTTGTACCATGGGTGACCTATTTTACAGACCACTTTGGGCAGAATTTAAATGTTTCATTCTATCCATAACAACAGCCTGCAGGAAGAGAAAGCATTCAGCCCGGGGTAATCCTGCTCTCTGTGAAACCTCTCTCCCTCCCTGTGTATCTCTCTCACTCTCTCTCTCTTTCTTCATTCCTGTCTCTGCATTGTTATCCCTTCTGTTTTGTTTTATTATGTTTGTCGTTCTCTCTACCGCTTTCCTGTCTTTCTTAGGATTTCAATCAGCTTATTACTCTCTAACAAAGTCTCTCTCTCTTTCTCACTCTCTCTCTATCTTTTGCCATCTCTCTCTCTCCATCTCACTCTCTCGCTCACTCTCTGACTCTCTCGCCCTTCTCCATTATAATTCACAGTGCTTCCAGAGTCAGAAATTAATTTGAAGTTTCCACAATGAGCTTACATGGTATTACACTTGCAAACACAAATCAGATATGAAAATTGCAGCCTGCTTGTACTTGGAATAAGATAATGTAATAAAAACAATGTATTTATATGGAGGAACCAAACTAACTCTTATAATGGGATTTGAAGGCAATGCACAGACACACATAAACACATGTTTCCACATTGTCTTCTGAGGGTTTGTGTGATACTGTCTGTCTGCTGGTGTACTAAAGATTTAGGATTTAAAGGAAGAGGATTATAAATGACATAGTTCATGAAATTAAATAGTGTCATAAATTTGTAGTTCACTGCATTCAACACACTGCCAGAACCATGCACACCAGTCAATGCATATGTGTATGCACATTATATATATATATATATACTGTATACAGTATATATATATTCATTTTTTGTTGTTGTTTTTTCGCACTCAATCATGTGATCACAACAAACATGTATATTTACTTGTGTCTCTCATCTACATATTGCCTTTTTTTACTTCATTGGAAAGTAACATACAACAGCAGACAGAGGGAAAGTAGGTCTTACCTGAAAAAAAGTCTTAGTTTCTAGTTATTCTAGAAACCCTAGAATATATGTGTGTGGCAACAGTCATGTCATAAGTGGAACACTGCAAGTACGTTGAATTGGGTTCACACTTCAAGTGTTCAACAAATCGTAATGTTGTCCCTAATTAGTTTTTTTTCCCAAAGTCATTAAATCATATTAAAATGATACCCTTGTACAAGGGGTTTGAATTTCCAGAAATACACACAAGCTTTAAAAACATAATACAACATAATAAAACATATTGTCCTAACAGGACATCCTTGATTAAATTATATTTTCATGACAACAAGGATTAAGCGTACATTAAACATTCTTATAAAAAAAAACAGCAAAAGTATGATATTTTGTCTGGAGAGCTTTCTTTGTGTTTATCATGTAAGTCAACTGGACCTCTCATCTTCACCTTGTCATCTATGACTGTTTGTCCTACGATGTCACAGAGGTGTCATATAGGACAAACCTGGATGTCCGCTGGTCACACTTACTATGGCTCTGCTACTTTTTATGTACCAGGCCACCCGTAGTAGACTTATCTTCACTAGTTTTGACCAGTACCTGTGCCCTGGTACATAAAAGTAGCAGACCCATAATAATGTTATGAGCTGAGTTTGTCCTACAATTACGCCTCTGTGAAAAGGATCTCTTGAACAAGATAAAGATGTATTGTTAAAAAGAACAGAACAACCTCATAGGCCAGTGGGTGAATTATCATTGCACCACCCAGTACGAAATCCCTCCTACAAATCAATTTCTCCTCCATAATCGCCACCGTGTCCATGTGGAGGCGGACTTTGTGCAGAACTGTGCTTCACCCTGCCATGAGACAGAGGTGCCTTTTATATGGCTTAATTACTCTGAGCGTGTATTCAGTGTTCTGCCCTGGATTTCCAATTTGTACTGGTGTGCAGTGCTGTAAGTGCTGAATACTGGTTTTTAATGAGTGCCGGCAAAAGGCTTGAGCTTCTAATATTCATTATTCCCCCACCCATTGCCCCCCACCCAACCCTAGCCCAATGTTCTATTGTATGAAGTGTGAAGGAACCGCGGGGACAGGGTCCGTAAACATGGCGGTTCATGACTTAGTAATGGAATGGAACTCAACAGGAAATTGAATCGGAAGAACAGAGAGCTCCCATGACTCACAAAACTAGGTGGTGATTAAAGTCTGTGTGTGTGCGCGTGTGTGTGTGTGCACATGGGCGTGTGTGTGTGTGTGTATTTGCACGCCTGTGTGTGTGTCTGTGTGTCTCTGATTAGGTCTTTGTGCTAATGCATTTATAACCATTAGTTTGTGCCATCCATCCATCACAAGCAACACATGCCTCACGACCAGCAAGAGATGTGTGTGTGTGCGTGCGTGCGTGTGTGTGTGCGTGTGTGTGTGTGTGTGTGTGTGTGTGCGCACCTGCTGGTGTTTGTGTGCGTGGGTCTTTACTTTACGTATCCAATTCCCATGGTAGATGAATGTACAGTAACATAAACCTACCACATACTAAAGTTTCCTGACACTTTGGGTCTGGAAGAAGGCGGGGAGGAGGGGCGTGGCTGCGTGCCATCGACTCTACCTGGTCAGCTCTGGTTCCTCCTGCTACCCAAACACGCTGCCAGCTCAAGCTGCATGTGAGTCTACGTCAGGTAACGGTCCCGGAGCGTGAAGGAGAAACCAGATGGAGATGGAGATGGAGATGGAGATGGAGATGGAGATGGAGATGGAGATGGAGATGGATGCCCCGCCCTCTCTCACCAGTACCGTCCACTTGAGGAACCCTGTTCCAGAGGAGGACACCTTGGAATGAGGGCAATCTGGAAACGAATGTTCCTTTTCTAATATTGCCCTTACTGTGTATTTATATTCTGATTCATTGTACTACATGGTAATCCCCCAAAATGTCTCAAATTGCTCAAGAAAGTAGCAGACCCATAATAGTATGCAATCACAAAAGAATGAGTAAATATGAAATGTAGATTCTGTGTAAATGCGTATGACTTTAAACATGAACTATGGCATGAAATATTACATTTGCATGAAACAATGTACATGTAACATTTAACTGTGTCCATAACATCCCTTTGTCTCCAACTATGTGTCTCTCCGTCTCCTCCCTCGTCCCAATACCCCTCCTCTGATCCTTCTCTCTTGGGGTCTTTTTTCTCTTTTAGATTTTGCATCCAAATATTTTGTAACTATGATTATCACAATATGAGTCCATTTACTGGCCATTGGTAGACTAGACTTTCAAGTTGCCGGGAAAATAACGTTGATAATAATTTATCATTATTATTAGGCTATTAAATAAAATGACATTGCAATCTATACATTGACTGGCGAATTGTCAGTGTATATGCGTTAGTGCGTGGCTTACTCAATGCATACACTAATACTGACCTCCTGCAATGCGCAAGTGCAGCAATCACACACAGCCCCACGCTACAGTAAGGATGCCTTCACACCTCAGCTGTTTGGTCCTTTTCAATCAAACCCAGGAGCAGCTCCCCCCAATCGCATGGGTCGTTTGGGGTGGTGTGAACACTCGCTCCAACTCTGGTGTGGACCAAACAAACACACTCTTGTTTGGGTATCGGGTATCGGTCCGCTTGAGGTGTGAATGTGATCTGACCCTTCTATAGGAAGCAAAGCCAAAAAACAATGCATTGTGGGTGAAATGTACAATGTTGCCACAAACTGGAAATATCAATATTCAGCCAGGTATATGTGAACTTTCCTAGATTACAATTAGTTGCAGTCAGACGTGGGGCAGTCAGGAGGTGAAAGAACTCCTCGAAATAGAGTTGGACAACTATATAAAGCAATTGCTTGTGGTCACTCACAAAAATGTTTTTTAAATTACTCTGTGACCAAAAGGTGGAAATTTAAATTTAAATTTGTAGGAAAAAAGCCATGACTGCACAAAGTTGTTGTTGCTCTATTATTATTGTCTGCATCAAGGAGGCTGTACAGTAGACTGTGACCGTGAATCATTTGTTTACAATTGTTTTGGTTCACTTAACAAAGTCTTGTGTGAACGCTGACCGAGCCAAAATGCAACAAAGTATCCAATTCTTAAGCGTGACAAAGCCATCTTTCAGACCACCTCTGTGTTACAACACAATGCATTTGACTTTGTCAATGAACAAGCATTTTTGCACATGCGTGTATTATTACACAGGAGTGGCACGTTTATTACACATGGCTGCTAAGGTTCACAATCGGTAAATGATAATCTTATCTGTGAGGGGCTTTACATACATAGTGGTGGGGTGAACAACATGCGCATGTCAAATTGGATAGTTGAAGAAGAGATATAATTTCTACATAAAAGGATATTCGAAAGATGGTGGCGGTTGGCTCTGAACTTTGCAGTTAAGGTTGGGCTGCAGTTCAGGGAGACATATTGTTTGTTCATTCTCTCTCTATATATATCTCGCTTGCTCTCATTATTTGTACTCTCTGGTATTATCTCTGTCTGAAGATTGCAAAAGTGGAATACCCTGCTAAGTGCTAGCAGGAGATATTTATCAGCCCTACAGAATGGAATAATGACACCAGAGCTTTCGGAAACACCCTTAATTATTGTAACCGCTTGGAAAGGCAGAAGAACAAAATACTTGCACTTGTTGCTCAAGTATCTCTTATGCGTGGCTTTGAATTCACTTTCCAGTGTGCACATTATCATGATGCTACGTCCCTGACATCACAAAACAGTTAATCTCTGATGTTTAACAACAAATTATCTATGAATGATATTTCATGGCTGGAAACCACTGCAACATTAGCAATACGTACACGGCTAAAATGCTATTCTCACACAAAGGTCTTAACTATTGTTTTTGAAATGTTTTGAATTGATCAATCCAGCCTTTACATCAAATGTTTAGTAACACGCCATGACATAGTGGAATGGAGGTATTGAGGTCCAGGGACTTAGAAGTGATGCCCCAGTGGGACCACAACCAAGGATAGTTTTTATTTGCTTTATATTGATTGGTAATGTGCATGAAGAATTCATTTGTATGAGCATGTCTTTAGTTTGCATGCCTTCCTATGTTGAACATGAGCCTATAAGAAACCTTGTTCGATGCCATGTAGATTTGATGTATCCTTATTTAGGGACGTATTGGAAAAGGAGCAAGCCATTCCCTGGCTCCTGAGTTTAAGTGTGGCTGATCTTTATCTGTGTTCACACTTTCACAAGTTTCCTGGTGATGTGTCAGAGAAAGCTGTTTGTTATCAGCTCTGGAGTTCAACTGCTGCCGTGGGTGCTCTCCATGGAAACCTAATATAATGATGTTTTTTTTTAAACGTAACAATATGTGTCTGGCTGTCACGGTGGTGCGGCTGAGAGATCTGTCGCTTATCATGTCTGAAGACCCCGGTTCAACCCCCCACTGAGGGTGTTCTCTGTGGAATCCTAATATAGTTTCGGAAATGCATTGTGAATTGTAATGTCAATTCCAACCACTTGCGCCGAGCAGAGGGCTGTTTATTGTCTCCGGAGACCCGGGTTCAAGTCCCGCCGAGGTTGCACTCCATGGAAACCTTTACATCTTTTTTGAACAGTATCTACAGTATACAGTATGTGTCCTTTGAATTAGAATGTCAAGTATCACCACTGACCAGACCTTTGCTGGCCTCTCAGTGGCGCAGCGGAGAGAGCTGATGGTGATCAGCTCTGGAGACCTGGGTTCAAATCAGGGGAGGCTGTTCTCCATGCAGACATGATGAAATTATCTAATTTTGGAACCATAACTGTATATTGTAATGCCAATTATAAGGTAACAGCCAGGCCCAGCAGAGAGTTGTTGGTTATTATCTCTGGAGACTCAAACTACTGTTGAGGGTGGTCCCCAATGTAACCTAAGCTTGTGTGAGGTTACAATTCACATGTCATGTCATTTATATTTCCAAAATGACATCATTATGTTGGTGCTTCCATGGTTACCATCCTTTGCATGGGGCTACGATACAGTTGGACGCTATCATTTATGTTACAGTTCACCTGACGTTGTTATGTTTCCTAAATGACATCATCACATTAGATTTCCATGGAGACCAGCCTCCCATGACCTGAACCCAGGTCTTCAGAGCTGATAACAATCAGCTCTCCCTGCCTCCATAAATGAAAATGATCAGTTATCTCTGAAAGTTGAACACTGATAAACAGTCTAGTTTAGTTTAGTTAAGGCCCACTTCCATTACACAGAAGACATTGTGTCAGCTAACTTTTTATGTAGCACATTTATAAATTATGTAAAGGCTGGAAATTAGAAAGCAATAGTTAAGACTTGTATATGAGAATACATTTCTGAGAATTGTTTGAGTATTGGTACTGCTGCAATGGTACTTTGCAGCAGTAAAGGCTTTTCAGCCTTTACATGTCATTTATAAGACATAGAACACTTAAGGGGAGCTTACACAAGTATTAACTGATGCCTTCTAACTACCTGAACTAATCATTGATTGCAGCATTATTTAGTGGTTATAAAGCGTTATTAACACATTGTAATTATTTGTAAATCGTCAACTACTATCTTAGTAATAACTTCATTATGAATTGCTTACTTATGTGTATTCATATAGGAACAATGCACTATTTACTACTACTATGAATGCGTCAAAGTTGCAGTTATTCCAAAGTGCTACCAGCACCTCATGGACTCCAGTAGGAAATGCTAATGTTTTGTATGATGCTAAATAAATAAGGAGGAATATAAATCTGCTATTGACAGTTTTCCCTGTTGACAAGTCGGTTCTCTCAGGTTTTCCCCAAGATATGTCCCTGTACTAAAGTCAACCTAAGAGTTGTTTGTGCAGTGGAAATCAGCTGGTGCTGGAATAACACTAAGAGACGCAGTAGCAGCAGTATTATCACCAATATTACCAGTTGCTTGTGTCGACACCATTTCCCCACAAAACGGCTTTTGGGAGCTTTTAGGAAAAAAGCAATCAGTGCAAGCTCTGACATTCTCTCTTTCCCTCAATATCTCTCTCTCTCTCTCTCTCTCTCTCTCTCTCTCTCTCTCTCTCTCTCTCTCTTCCTCCAACTCTCTTTCTTTCTGTCTGTCTCTCTCCTCTCTCGGTCGCTCTCTCTCTCCCCGCTGGGGCGGGCGGCGGGGGGGGGGGGGGGGGGGGGGGGGGGGGGGGGGGGGGGGGTGGGGTGGGGGGGGGGGGG
>JAOPJK010054426.1:0-10138 GCA_027123565.1 Phycis chesteri
CTCTCTCACTCACTCTCTCTCTCTCTCTCTCTCTCTCTCTCTCTCTCTCTCTCTCTCTCTCTCTCTCTCTCTCTCTCAGGCTATAAACAGTATAAGGTTTTCCTCTGTGAAAGTAAGAGGTAGTTGTGGCTTCTACACACCAACAGTGTGATGCAATCCATTTGTAGGATTTTACAAATAGTTCTCCAATCTAGCAGTCCTCACACACAGATCCAGCATGTGCTCTCTGGACAGATCATGATCATATTGAGTACATACATGTCATGTTCTAGTACTTGACCCCTGACCTCTCTGTTTTCCCAGTGTGTTCTCCATCACCCAGCCTGGTCCTCCCCAGCATCCCAGGGAGTCCAGGTCCCCTGGGGGTGCTCCGTGGCCTTCGCGTCGCTGCCTGAGGAGCTGGCCAACGGCTCCGTGGTGCGGGTTCGGTCCCGCTGCTCTGAGCCCTGCCGTCTCACCCTGGAGCTGCTGGTCACCACCTCCGCCCACGCCCAGCTGCTCGTCTTCCAGAAGACCTGGACCACCGGGGGGCAGGGCCTCCTGAGGTCCACTAGAACCCACAGGACCCGACTCAGGCTGCCCGCCTCCCTGGAGTTCAGACGGGGCTTTTTCAACAGGCAGGTCGTAGACGCCCGGAGTGGGGTCCTTCGCACTTGGCTGGCGGGTTTGAATGACAGCTCAGTGTCCGGGTCATACCGCGGCTCAGCAGCAAGGGCCACCACAGCGGTGTGGGTCATGCCCCCCTCCCAGTGGCCTCCCAGACCCCCCACGGGCTGCCCATCATGGTCCGCTGAGCTGCTGTGGACCAGAACCATCACAACGCATCAGTGTCCACACGGGGCAGGTCAGACCTCCTTCATGATTCGTCAGTAGCCTGTGTCTTGAGCCACGGTGTGCCGTCCAACCACAGCTCAGTAGAACGACTGTCACACTGTCATGATGATGTGAGGGAAAGAGAATAGTACCTTATCTTAACATAGCTCAAACTTATCCTACACACATTCAAGGTTATGGTATCTTGCTCTATCTTGATTGACTGCAGACATAGGGGTTCAAACCCTCACCTCCCAGAATCTTTATCTCTCAGAACCTTTAGCTCCAAGAACCTTTAGATTCCAGAACCTTGACATCCCAGAACCTTTATCTCCCAGAACCTTCAGCTGGGAGTCGAACACCCTAACTCCAATCTATAGCGTGAGACTACAGATACAAACACTTTATTTTTATGTTATTTTCTTGTAAATGAGCTCTCGGAGGCTGGGTTTGGGAGGTGTTGTTAAACGTGTGAGCACGGAGCCCATTGAGACGTAACTGTGGTGAGGAGCTATAAATGAACCTGACTTCTCTTTCTGTTGAGAGCAGACATGGAACACCTCCTGCGGTTTCCGGCTGTGAGCTCTGGGGAGCAGTTTGGCGTGGTGAGGACGTTTCACCATTTCAACTCCAGAGACCTGGAGAACCAACGCATTCATGCTGTCTCTCAGCCCAGGTGGTGGACTCTTCTTCTATAAGGCTGTTTAGTCGTCTCTTGTTTAGCCTTGTCAGCACAGTCGTCACTCTGCTTCATTTAACCAGCAACCTTCATCACACCAATCTCTTACACTTAAACTTGTTTGTGATTATTTAGAAATGTGTTATTGTAGAGTTTGCTGTTAGTCAGAGGTATTTGCTGAATACTGTATAAGACTGTATGGATGGATGATGGCTGCTTGAATGATGGCTGGATGATGGACGAGGGATGGATGGGTTGGTGATAGATGATGGAGGGATTGATGATGGCTGGATGGGTGTATGATGGATGGACCTGCTACAACCAGCTGGTTCCACTTTTGTTTGTTCTGGGTGACTTGATGACTCGTGTTCATCAGAGTCTCATCTTAACGTTTCCTAATGATGCATGAAGACCACTGAGGTCAGGTTACAGGAGCTGGTTCAGACATTCCATTGTCTGCATCCGTAACCACAGACAGACAGCTGATGCTGCTGTGTTCTTGGTTGTCAGGGTGACGGTGTCCGTGTGGGTCTACCTCCTGGAGTGGTGCCGGTCCAAGCTGTGCAGTGTCATCCTCCACGTCAACAAGAAGCGGGAGTTTGACTCTGTGTTGATGCTCCTGACCGACACAGGTGAGCAACCACATGTCACCTGATGCCCAAGCTGGTGGTGGGGGGGGAAGGGGTTGAAGTGGGGCTATTATGGGATGTTGAGTTGAAGCTGTGGTGTGTTGGGTGGTGGGTAGATGATGGACGTGTTCTGTTCATGAGGGACTGAAGCGTGGTGTGAATGCTCTCCAGGGGGGGTGGTGGTTCAGACCCGGTTAACCAGCGGTGAAGACAAGTCCTTCCATGCTCACACCTCACTGCCCCTGCTGACGTGGATCAGACTTGACTGCTCCATCCGCCATGCCGAGGTACGACGCTCCGCAGGCGCCCTCGGGAGGAGCGCCCACAAATGGACATTTAAATCCGGCTAACGGCCAAATCTTGTTTTCTCCCTGAATCCCATTTTCTCCATCCTGCGTGGTCAGGGTCCGTGTCTTTAGCGGTACTTTGACACGCTGCTGTCATCTGGGAGACTGCAGGCTGCTGTAGTGTGTAATGCAGCCCAGGGAACTTCACAGACCACTGGATTTATCCCCTATGTCTCGCTGTGCCTTCTTTCCTCTCACTTCCAGGTGAAACTGGACGTGACGTGGAGGAACCAGAGTCGAACGCATTCTTACACGTGAGACCGGGTTTTCCATGTTTGTACAGTGTTACAATGTTACAATGAAGGGTAACATTTGTACCCTGTGGTGTACAAATGTACACCATTTGTGATCAGTCAGGTGTGTCCTGACTGATCACAGGACACACCATACACATCAGTAACACACGTTTGTTTCTGTTTGCGAGGTTTGCAGGTTTGCGACCAGTGTCCGCTACGATGACACTGATGGCTATTTTGTGATTGGAGGAAGCCGATACCTGCCGGGCATCTACGGGTATTTTGGACCAATCGTATTCTATCGCCTTGGAACGACCAGGGTGAGGTGATATACAAAAGAACGCATCAATGCTCTCTCTCCATGTGGACCTCCCAGGGTCACCACTCTCGCATGGCAGCTGATGTTTGAATGCTCTCATAGGTAGATAACCCTCTCCCCCTGGGGAACACGCTAGCGAAGCTGAACCACGCGCACCAGGGCTGTCGGCGGGTCGTGGCATTCACTCACGCATTCTCCAGGGCTGTGACCCAGGGAGGCCCGGGGCAAACGGAAGGTCAAACGCTGTTTCACTGCCTGACGAAGTACCGTGAACACACATGCTAACATCATGTGCTGGACGAAGCTTAAGTCTTTTTAAATACTATATGTCATCTTTGCTTTACTTTACTCTTCTCGAGTGCTGCTCCACAGATATGAACCATAACATTTCAGACCCATAAGTATCTCATATTAATGAGAGTATCCTTTTAAAAGATGTGCTGTTTGCCTTTGGATGATTTAATTCTAGGTGTGTGTCGTCCTTATTACCTGACATTGTGGAGGAGATCCCACAAGCCCACATGTAACCAAACCTGGCCTTGGAAAGCGCAGCATGAGTTCAGAACTTTATTCCACTTCATGCAGAGGCGAGAAGAGGACTCGACCTTGGGTGAGCAATGGGAGCAGATGACCATCAAACCATCATGTACTGTGTTGTTGACCATGAAACAAGGGTTAATACACAGGGAGGGAGTTTCGAAGGAAGGTATCCTCTAGCTGTGCTGAAGCTACTCGAGATAAGATCAACTTTATTCATCCCAGATTGGATATTTACAAATACAAACACACAAAGTATGTCTATGCACTCATAAAGAGTGTTAGCAGTGTAAATGCAAAAATGCTCCATAAAACTTTAACATTAGACACTATAAGTGTCACAGTGCTGTGTACTGCTGTGTGCAGGGGAGAACGGGGAGCCCAGATGTGCGCTAGCTAATATTACATTGTTCATCAATCACAACATGTGTTGAATATATTTCTCTCGCAAGGACCCTGGGGAGAGAAGGACCTGGGGAACCACCTGTTTGAGTATGTTGCTAAGAGGATGTTCAGTGTGGACCACACCCAGGTCAGACTGTCTTCCAGCCTCAGAGCTCTGCTACAGGCCTCCTGTTGCATTGGCAACCAACACGCCCCCCTCCTGCTGGCCACAGTCCACCTAGCTGGGCTTGGATCCCCTACTGATCAGGAAAAGGTAGAAACCGTCTTCCTGAACCTCACATGGTCTTCCTAAACCTCACAGAGAGATCACTGATATGTCAATGATTTATTTGCTTTCTCTTTGATCTCACAGTGATCTCCGAGTGTTCTCCCAGTGTTCTTTATGTGATCTGCCAGTGATCTCCCAGTGTTCTCTGTGTGATCTCCCAGTGTTCTCTATGTGATCCCCCAGTGATCTCCCAGTGTTCTCTATGTGATCTCCCTGTGATCTCCCAGTGTTCTCTATGTGATCTCCCAGTGTTGTGTGGTTGCAGGGTCATGTGTACAGTCTGATGGGGGCACTGGGGGACCACCATCTGTCTCTCATGCACCTGGGCTACAAACACAGCCAGGGCCTGGACGGCTTCCCTCGGGACCTGGAGGTAGCCTACAGCTACTATGCTAACGCGGCCACCCAGACCATCTCTGATGACAACCAACTCCACGAGAACCACGTATGCTACACACCACAGCCACAGTGCTCTGTCTTGTCTTTCTTTGTGTTTCATTCTTTCATTCTTTGCTTCTGTGTTGTCCTTTTTGCTCATATTATTGTGAGTATTTATAGTAGCATGGTGTTAGCGTTAACATGTTCTTCTCTAAAGCAACACATGGTGGAACACATCTACCTGGACAACCAGGAGCACCTGAAAGCCATGGATGAGGGGATGAACGATCTCATACACTTCCTGAAGCTGAAGGCGGAGAGTGGCAATGTACAATCCCAGGTACCTCCAGTCTGACCTCACAACCTGGGCTCTTCACCTGTCTGAATGTTCAGTTTGAGCAGAACTAGTAGGATGACTCTCCAGATTCCTTATTGCTGCTGATCTCTCAATGTATTTCTATTACCATTACTGGTACTGTTGATATGCATGTTGAGCTACAGATGTGTGTTTTATACAGCGTGTTTGTTACACAGGGATGAATAGTTCCCATCTAGTCTGGCATCCTCTGACATCTCTCGTCCTCTGGCCACCTTCAGAAGCAGCTGGCCACCATGTTCTTCTGGGGGCAGAACGGTGTCTCCAAGGACTTGGCGAGCGCGGTCAGGTGGTACAGGAAGATTGCCATGCGCATGAAAGACGCCAGCGCCATCTACGACTACGCCATCCTGCTGATGAAGGTGGACCCCGAACGCACTCCTACTGTGGCGCCCCATCACACACACTCACACACTTTGATCAGCTTGGATCAGGAAAGAGAGGCCTTACCTTGAACATGAACATGCCTGGCCCCTACCTGCTCCTTAAGGACTCTTAATTAACTGTTAGACACTTTGGATAAAAGTGTCTGAAAATGACAACAATAAATACTAACAACTAAATGTTTTTTCAGGGCCAGGGAGTCCAGAAGAACCTGACAGAATCTGTGATCCTCCTGGAGAAAGCGATAGAAATGGTTGGTAGCTGCACGCTTTGTGTGTCCGTCCTCTGGTGAAGTATCTCTGATGTATCTGGTGTAACTGTAGGGTAACTGTGGTGTACCTCTCCAGGGGTCTGTGGAGGCCCTGAACGCCATGGGCTGGTACTACTCCTCCGTCATCAGGAACGCCAGCATGGCAATCGGGTACTTCCAGCGTGCCGCGCTAAATGGGAGCAGTGACGCAGAGTACAACCTGGGGCTGTACCACCTGAAGGGACAGCACCCAGAGGACCTGCGCAAGAACCAGGTTCGAGATCACCAGTCAGTGGCCATTCAACCGATGTCTAGAAAGTGCCCACAGGTGGCCTGGGACAGGGAGGTGATAATGGAATGTCTGACATTCTGTCTGACCCTGCCCCGTCCCCCCAGACCGCAGCCTTCCGGTGTTTCAGGAATGCGTCGCGCTCAGGACACGGCGCGGCCGCGGTGGCTGTGGCCTGGTACCTGGCCACGGGCACGCTGGAGGGCGTGCCCCGCGACCTGGAGCTCGCTGTGAGGTGAGAATCCTTTGAGAGGAGAAGATTCGGTAAAGTAAGACAACTCTTTGTTCATCCTGTGAGGGGAACGTGAGTGTTACATCGGCAAATTACAGAAAATGAACAGAGATACGGAGGGAAAAAGAGGCAAACTAAAGGAATAAGTACTCGATATGCATGTAATGGAGGGACGAGTTTCCTGCCGGTTGAATGTCTGGGCTCTTTCGGCTGAGCAGCTACAGCGTTTGCCTTCCCAACCTGGGGTTGCTGGTTTGAGCCCCACCGCATGTGGTGTCAAGAGAACCACATTACTCTTAGTTAGGAGGGTAACCAGGCCGGCAGCAGAGCACTTAGTTTCACTGTCAGTGGCTGATTCAAGGACATGCAAATCTGCATGTCTCAGAGTCGCAGCCTCTGGTGGTGCTGTCTGGTGTCTCCTACATACCGACCCAAACCCCTGAGCCATGTGACTTCAGACACTGTCTGTGTCAAGTGTGCCACATCTGAAGCTGTCTGAAAACAGGCTGACAGCGTTGAGCTGAACGTGTGTCCTCCATGTGATGCAGAAAGCTGAAGAAGGTAACGGAGAGGAACGGGTACCTTGGCTACACACTGAAGAAGGCTCTGAGAGCGTATCTCCGAGGCTCCCGGTAAGAAGCCCTTCATTATGGATGAGTCTGCCTCTCAGCGGTTGTTCTTCTCACCGTGCTGTTACCTTCACCCCTCCCAGGGCTGAGGCTCTCATTGGTTACATCTTAACAGCAGAGACCGGGCTCGGATTGGCACAGGCCAACTGCGCCCACCTCTGTGAGGTATGTAGCCGCGATATCAGTTTATATGCATTTCAATATTGAAATATTGATATGATGGGGAACATCAAGCTCTGATATATATATATATTCTTGAAATACGAACCAACGTGGTGTATTTTAATATCTCCTCTCTGTGTTATAGGAGATGAAGTTCACCCCAGAGTGTCAGTGGAGATACACAAACTATTCAGTCTTGAACTATGACCCCCATCACTCAGGTAGGCTCCTGATGACGTCACTGTGCCTAATGCCAAGAATTGTACTCTCTTATATTTGTATTATGGGATCTTACAATGATGGAATCTTGAATCTTGAAACTTCAGCCCTACTGAAATAGCGCCTTCTAATGTTGCTTTAGCTACTTATAATATTGGTTGAGCAATTCTGACTAGCATATCATCATAGTTTTAGCACTTATGAAAAGGCATCCTCTGCTATGTTTTAGCATGTTTTAGCACTGTTTTAGCTCTACTGGACTGGCCTCCTGTGCCATAGCTCTGTTCAGCTAGCTCCCTGTGCTATCGTTTTAGCTCTACCACACTAACTTCCTGTTCTATGGTTTTAGCTCTACCACACTAGCTTCCTGTTCTATGGTTTTAGCTCTACCACACTAGCTTCCTGTTCTATGGTTTTAGCTCTACCACACTAACTTCCTGTTCTATGGTTTTAGCTCTACCACACTAGCTTCCTGTTCTATGGTTTTAGCTCTACCACACTAGCTTCCTGTTCTTTGGTTGCAGGTATGCTGAAGATGGGAGATTACTACTACTATAATGTTGCGAGCAGCGGTGAGGACTCCTCGTTTCTGATTGGCCAGGCCATATCCATGTACAGCCGGGCGGCTTCAGCAGGAAGTCCTCAGGTGACCCCATCATCTCCTGTTGTCCCGGCGATGATGACCTCCACTAACCTTCTGTTTAGTCCCTTCCCAGGTCTCAGTTTGATAGAAAGCCCAATGAAGATCTTTGTGCTAATGTGTTTCTATAAACCCTTCTGTAGGCGTGCTTCAGCCTGGTGGCCATGGCTCAGGATGGACACCTTCTGCCCCCCAGTATCAGGAGACAGTTCAACGTTTCTGCTCACCATCAGCTTGACGTTCTGCTGGAGAGGATCCTGCGACGGTAATTCCAACTAAACATGAATAGTGAACAAACGATAGAGCTGCTTGTCGTGTGCATCTGTCAAACCCCTGCCTGCTCCTGAATGACCTGTATCTAAAAGGCTTCTGAGTTCTCTTACTGCATGATTGTGGTCCGTAGATGTGTGGCGATGGAAGCTGAGGGAACCATAACTCCTTGTTCTCTAGCTCTGCTGAGGCTGTGGCTGGACCGAGCCTGGAAGAGGATGGCTCAGAACCCGGCCAAGCTCTGTCTGGTAGGAACCGCTCTCCTCTTAACTCCTGTCACATCAACATTATTAGTGGAGATGTATCTAATAATAGGCTCTATGTTAAAGTTAAAGTACGCTAGTGCAGTACGCATGTACGTGGAGAGAAACCAGCCAATGAAGAAATACTGGGGGCTCCACGGACGCCTACTTGAAGTCCTCCTCTGTGTTTGTTTTCAGACGTACGTCACACTGCTCAGCCTCATAGCGGTTGCCATGGTGATACCAATTCAAGCGGTACTCGGTGGGTCCCTGAATACTAAAACACTAACCCCCAGTCTGAAAGTCTGTGATTATCTCCAATTGTCATATCTAAATGAACTGAAGCAGGCCACACAGAGGCTGGCCTCCAAGCCCTCCTGAGTCATTACTCCCAACGGCCACAAGGTGGTGGGATGTCCCAAGACATGGGAGCACCTGCCACACTGACTTGATCCCCTCTCATGCACCTCCTTGTTTGAATGAGTGTATGATTACCCTGATCATCATGTGACCATGTCGCTCCTCAGATGACCACGTGAGGCCGCGGGAGGGAAGGAGGGGCCGCGGCAGACCGCGACACAATGACCCCACGGGACCCGCCCCCGACTGGACCCCGGAGCCGGCCGGGCCCAGAGAAGACCGGATACGGGCGCTGTGTGGGACGGCCGAGGTGGTGTTCAGCGTGTCGGGGGTGCTTCTGTGTGTCTACGTCACTACACTGCTCCACGGCGTCCTGTGACTCGAGCAGAACATACATGTAGCGTGTGAGTGTTCCGCGGGGTGCTCCTGGGACACACACCTTGCGAGTGTCCAGAGTCCCCTGACACATGAGGGTGGACGTGTAGCAATGCTTTGTAATGTGTTGCTGTCCTGATAAAGATTACAAAGATAAAGATTTTTCCTCTACTTTATTCCACTGAGGCACATTGTGGTTTTCGAGCGACCAGGCTGTGAAGGCGTGGCCGGGGCTGACACTGAGGACAGCTCGGTGAGCAGGGAGAGATTCTTTCCATTGAAGGAATCTAACCGCTGTTTAGTGTTCAGAGGTATGCCCACCCGGACTAGCTGGGGTCATTGATGGATTAGACGGTCAGGAGGTTGGGTCCTAATAAGTGATCTATTCTGGGCCCTGCTATCTCTATTTGTCACATACAGAAGATAAGTGTAATACTACCTCGGACTACCTGTCAGCTTCAGCAGGCTGTCACCAAGGTCAGCTCTGCGATGCCTGCTTAGTATTTATTCAGTCACCCAGCGGCTGAATCCTTGTAACGCTGCAGATAAGACAGACCAGCCATGAGCCAAGGTCACTGGGCGCTGAGAGGCTGTACCGCGCTGGGGAGTGAAGAACACACTGCGAGGTCCTCGTCTCTCCCCTCTCTGCTGTCTCTGGGGATCCAGGCAGCAGAATGCAGCCCGTGCTTTCATGTTGTTGTGATGACAGCCGTGTGTTTCTGTCTTCCAGTTGTGAAGCTATTATTAGTTAAATGAGGAGGTTGGACCGGTAATAGCAGTTTGTTGAGATGAGCCTGCTGTATTTTAGGACACTAATAGTAATCTCTCTCTGTCATGCCCTAATCCACTGAAAACACTGCCTCATTTTTCCTGTTGTCTCCTGAGATGTGTCCATGAACAAGTCGTTGTTTCTGTGCCGTCCTCCTTGGCCCATTAAATGTTCCAAATGAAAACTGCATTACTTTATGTCAGTCTATTTGTATGTTTCGTTACATTTTTACTTTTATGATATTTGCCAGAAGTCTCTCTCTCTCTCTCTCTCTCTCTCTCTCTCTCTCTCTCTCTCTCTCTCTCTCTCTCTCACACTCACACTCTCTCT
>JAOPJK010054817.1:0-17005 GCA_027123565.1 Phycis chesteri
GGGAGGAGCTGGACACCAACAGACTAAATAGACTCATCAAGAGGGCTGGTGACGTCGTGGGGGAGGAGCTGGACACCCTGACGGCCGTGGCAGAAAGGAGGATGCTGTCCAGGCTACGGTCTATCTTGGACAATGCCTCACACCCTCTCTAAGCCACACTGGCCCAGCGAAGGAGCACCTTCAGCAGAAGACTCCTCTCACCGAGATGCACCACAGAGTGACACAGGAAATCCTGCCTGTGGTCATCAAACTATACAACACCTCCCTCAGAGAGTCAGCTACCCCCTCTCTTTAAGTGGTCACTTATCACTTTAGTGGTCACTTTACAACTGACATTCACTGACTTCACTTACCTTTATAGGCTATTTCTTTGTGTATGCTATTTACTTTCTATAGTGTATGCCTAGATTTATGTATATTTATGTATATTTTTACATATTTGTATTTATTTATTCATATTTATATTTCATTGTTATACACTCCTATACAGTTTTTTTACTTTACTTCTATACTGTTTTTCTTTTCCCTTTAACATCTGGAGTATTCGTAACAAATGCAATTTCCCTCAGGGATCATTAAAGTATTTCTGTCTGTCTGTCTGTCTGTCTCTCTGTCTCACACTCTCCACACAAACAAATGCAATGCAATCACATACAGACATGCAATCATGATAATTAACAATCTTCTACTTCCTCTGACACTTGCACACACACAAACATACATGCATGCACGTGAACATACAGTGGGATGACTGGCTGTGAGGTACCCGTGAGGTGTAGAAATAAAATACCAGCGACATAGCATGGAAGTGGGAATGAAAAGAGTCTTCATTTTAACATGCGGCCAAATGGGGAAGGGGCCAAATCCTTCCCGGACCGGACCTGGGGTTCTTCCTGCAGCGCTTTACTTCTCCTGAGACACAAGGGAGGGGAAGTAACATGGCCTGTAGTAGTGGGTAGAGAGAACTGTTTAGTTGTTGTCTTCTACAGTGTCCAAGCCACCATCCTCATATTGTATATGGGCTGATCAGGGTCCAGCCCCGTTACACCTGTATGGTGCAGGGCAACTCTCCCTGGCTGGGGAGAGAGTCAGCTTTTAAGCACTGCAATTAATCAATCAGTGGCGTGGTTACAGCTGTGTACCAGGTGTGGAGCAGCTCGGAATGATAACAGTGTCCCTTGATACCCCTCCAAGCCTCAGTCTGTGGTGGAGTTTTTGCTGGTGGTGAAGACTCATCCAACTCTGTGGGGAGAGTTTAGACTCCAGGGACCCTCTCAATATCCCCCACATCAGCTTCTTGCTAGGGCAAGAAGCAACCGCCCAGAGGAACTCCTTAGCAGGATAGTGCATCAGCATTTCTCTGAAGTGGAAGTCCGGTATCTCCAAGAACCACCCTTGCATTTCGGTCGTTGTTGTAAATAGGGTGAACTTTCTACCAAGGAGATAGTATTCTACTTTTTTAAATTGCCCACTTAAGGAAATTCCTTTTCAACTGTGGCATAATTTCTCTCATGTCTGAGCAGATTACAGCTGATGACCATAACTGGCAACTCCTCTCCATATATGACTTGTGACAGTACTGCCCCCAGTCCCTGCCTTGGGTTGAGAATGCAGTCTTCTCTTTGGCTCTGAAAGAGGGGAACTCGCCTGGTCAGGTCTAGCATACTAATAAAGCTTGCAGGACCGAGCCCCTCAATCAGCTCTTCTACGCAGTGCGTTGAGTAGACGAGTGAGACCTCTTTCAGTTTGCAGAAGTCATTACAGAACCTTGGGGTCCCATCTGACCTGGGCACAAGCACCTATTGGGCTGGACCTGGCAGCGTGGGTCTCTATGACTCCAAGCTCCAGCATTTTCTATTTTTTGAGTTCTGGGGCAGTTGTGGTCCATTCCTGGGTCATGGATGTCCGCCTTGTCTGTTGTTTTTCCCCCTTCCTCCAACTGGTTCGTCTTCGGTCTCAGGCCTATCACCGTGCAAACAGGGCCACTATCTCCCCAAGAGCACTAGTACCAGGATTCAGGTTCCATTAGTTTCCATTTCCATTTCACCCTTTGCGGCTCTTTGCACACACACACACACACACACACACACACACACACACACAAACAAAAGTAAAATATTCAAAAGGAAGAATATATTTTATTCACAAAACAACAGATAAAGGCAAATGTTATGAAATCACACCCACAACTTTCTTTCCACTTTGCTGTAAAATCAACATTGTCCTAAATGCGTATACCATGGTTATTGTTGTGGATGACTTAGAAATTAAGACTGTTGCTAGTTGTACCATGAATACATAAAACAAGGAATATTGAATATTGTTTGGTGTCGTAAATATGAAGTAATTTCTAGGTACTTTGTATTCTCTTTATTAATATAGGTTTGTGGAATTGTAAGGGCAATACAATACCAGAAGGTCTGAAGGAAGACCACTCTAAAGTTGAACTGACTTTTCTCGTTTTACTTTTCTTCCTGTACCATTGTTGTAGGATGTGTTGTGTTGTCTGTCTGCACTACTTGCACTACGAACACATTTACTTTTTTTTTTTTTTACTGTATTTCTGATTCATATACTCTGCATCCTCTCCAGTTATTTGTTTGAAATTAGGTTGCGCAGCACAATTACTTGCATCTTTTTGATTGTATGGATTGTTCTCAGGGACACTCTGTCACTTTGGATTAAAACATCTGAATGGCTAAATGTAATGAAAGAAAAGCTTTTTAATGAGTAGTGGTTCTCTGGGCAATGAAAAAGTTGTGTGAAAAAATTAGGAGTTGAGTTGTGTGATTGTCAGCAGCACAATCACTTTTTCCCCCCTGCTGACTCTAAATGCAGTGACAAAAGTACATTATATTATATTCTCCATATCAAGGCAGAGGTAGTGAAGACAGGTAAAGTTAGCCCATCTTTCATTCCTAGATTTTATATGAAAAATTGCATAATTATTTTCTTCACTAAATTGACCAGTTATGTCAACTCAGAAATAGAAATTCAAGTTGACGTTACATGATTAAAAACACGTAGACCAAGGACCCAATCAAAAAAAGGAAGATATTTTGGACTTTAATTTTGCGCAAATGTGTGAATAGTGCAGAAAAGTACATAGTACAAAAAGTATATAGTTATCAAGGAGAGTAAAACAAAGAAAACTGAAAATACATGATTACTGGCTAATCTTAAGGGCCCTTCAGATGATCAGTGTTGCTCCAGGGTCTGTGTACCATTCGTTCTTTTGAATTTCAATTAAGAACGAAAAACAATAAAATGAAATACAGTTTGTATTTCATTATTCGTTTCTAGTGTCAAACCAAAAAACTGATTTCAACCTTTATTGGCCTATTTAATTTTATCTTGGTGGCAATTTTGATTTTGATATTTTATTCTCAGGTTTCTGTTCCCCGGAAGTTATGTTTCTTAGTGCCCTGTGTGTGAATTCATTTCTTCTACTGTCTGGTGAATTCAGTGTCAACGAACACTAACAACAAGAAAACAACAAGAAAAAAAACACAATCTATATTTTTTCTTCTTTTGTCACACTGGGCAATAATTCTAGCCATACATTAACAGCTGGGTACACAGAGGTGTGTTTATATCTGCCCTCAGGTAACATCTATAAGGTTACACAAGCGTTTTGAAGCGGCATGTAGTTTACATTTACACACATTTACAGCGTCATTAAACAACACCGAGACATCAGGGTATAGGTCTGCAAACATCTCCTCCGCACGACATTTGTCCTCCTCAGATGGAAAGGGTTGTTTATATATATAAACATTTAGATATATAAACAACTCTATAATGTATTTTGCATGGATCTCGATGGCAGACCAACATCCACTGATACAGACTGACCATCCAGAAACTTAAAAATATGCGCTAGGCAGCATAGCTGCGTAACTTCCGGGCACAGAGGCCAGAGAGAATACAATATCAAAATCAAAATCGACACCGAGACTGTTTTTTGAATGTTGTATATTTGGCATGAACATTAATATAGACACTGGAAATAAATCCGAATAGAGGTCGAAATCTGTTTTTTTGTTCAAAAATTCAAAAGAATGAATGGTACACGGAGCCTCCAGGTCTCAGACTTATCACCATGTTGTGTAAGTGTTTTACCCTAGCCACTTGTACCAAAATGAGCTTAAAGCGACTTCAGGTTAATTCAATGTGTTTTTCTTTTTTCCTCTGGACTATCACAGAGACAATGGTTTGGACTTTGAATTCAGGCTGACAAGCTTTTCAAGGGGGTTCGGGTCTGGAGATTGGGCTGGCCATGACAGGGTCTTGATCTGGTGGTCATTCATCCACACCTTGGTTGACCTGGCTGTGTGGCATGGAGCATTGTCCTGCTGGAAAAACCAATCCTCAAAGTTGGGGAACACTGTCAGAGCAGAAGGACGCACGTTTCCTCCAGGATTACCTTGTACGTGGCTTGATTCATGCGTCCTTCACAAAGGCAAATCTGCCCGATTCCAATTAAATTAAATTCCATTCTATTTATACAGCGCCAATTCATAAAATAAGTTATCTCAAGACACTTACTACATTTAGAGCAGGTCAAGACCAAAACTCTTTACAGAGACCCAACTGATTCCCACCATGAGCAAGCAATTTATGCGACAGTGGCAAGGAAAAACTGCCTTTTAACAGGCAGAAACCTCGGACAGACCAGGCTCAGGGTGGGCGGCCTTCTGCCTCGGGCCGTGTGGGTTGAGGGAGAGAGAGAGAAAGGGGGGAAGAGGGGGGAGGAAAAAGTGCAGGCCGATAAAGGGATGCAGAGCAGCAATGGTAGCGGCAGTGAAAACATCATTAGCGATAGCAGCAGAAATAGTGATTGCTAAGATTTGGTTCAGGTGATCACCTAATCAGTACCTCATTAAGTGCATTTGCATTGCATTATGTGCATTAAATGCCTCATTTGGGGCAGCAGTAGCTCAGTGGGTAGAGCGGGTGGACAGAGCGGGTCGTCCACTAACCATAGGGTCGGCGGTTCAATCCCCACTTCCAAAAACTGTCTGCATGTCGAAGTGTCCTTGAGCAAGACACTGAACCCCAACTTGCTCCCCGGGCTGCTGAACATAGCAGCCCGGCAGCAGGCCGGCATTGTAAATAAGAATATGTTCTTAACTGCCTAGCCTGGTGAAATGAAGGTAAATAATAATAATAATAATTAAGTAGAATGAGGTGTGCTTGTGTTGGAATTCAACAGACACTGGAATGGAATGGCTGCCATACATATAGATATGCTGATTTAAGAATAATTTGGAGTGGTCTATTAATTTTTTTCAGAACTGTATATATATCTGGAGCTACAACCTCAACCTACGAGTAGCCAGTGTTGTGCCTGAACACGTTCATTGAACGATAGTTCATGAACGCGAACGTGAACGTGAACTGAACGTACTGTATGACTGCCTGATGAACGTTACTGTGAACGCGTTCATGATTCTGGTGTATGTGAACGGCACGCTCTCTCAGTTTAACTTCGTTCAATAGGGTGCCAGATTTCTATAGAGCCTCCCAGGCGAAACCCCGGCTAAAACACACCGTAAACAGGGCTTAATTATATAGCGCTAATGTAAACCCTGGTTGGATAACAATTCAAAATTGGATATGAAGATGAAATGTGACGCATAGTTTCAGTGTTAAAACTGATAAAATAATTGCTGTCCGTGGTTCTATATGGGCTGTGGCAATAATTTTGAAAAATGATAGCTTGCAGCAACATATTGAAAAAAAGAACTATGAACTAGTTCATTTTTTGGAACTGTGAACTTAGTTCCAAATTTTGAATTATGAACTGAACTAGTTCATTTTTTGGAACTGTGAACTTAGTTCCAAATTTTGAATTATGAACTGAACTATTTCATGTAGAAAGTGAACTTTCCCAACACTGCGAGTAGCTCATAGTCCACTTCATCCACTTAGTCTGTTTGCTGCCCTATAAGAAAAAACAAGAGAAAGGGGATTGTGGGGGCTGACGGCACGTTAGGGTGCTAGTTGAAACCGTTGTGTTGTGCTATTCTTAGGATATACTTTCACAAGACTCTCGTGTAAATGAGATCAACACAAGTCACCAAGTTCCACAGGTAACAAAATATGTCCACACAAGACTAATTCCAAAGTTAAGTAATTCCCTACATCATGCTACTACAACTAGAAATGTGTGCTGCTCCACCATTAAACATGGCTCACCAGCACATTAAAGGCGACTAAAGCATCAATGCACATCAAAGTCTTAAAGTGACAGTAGCCAGAATATTATGAATGTAAATACAACGTCCAAAAACAGCTTGCAACCTGTATCATGCATTTAAATGTTTTTTTATATTGCAATAACTTAAAATGTACTGTATATAGTAATGCTAATGTTCCCTATGAACTGCATATAATGGGAATGTAAACAACAACACTTGAATGGATAAATAACAATTCAAGAGTAGGAGAGTAGTGTTTCTATTGATTGAATGAATGCATTTCATAATGACATGACAGAAGATCAATCAGAATGTGTTTTCTTAATGCCACGAATCTGTATGAGGTCAACCTCAAGATGGAGCTAAGTTAATCTTGCCTACACCTTCCCTCAAGCCGACATCAATAACAATGGCATACCAGCACCAAGACCATTCAGCAAAAGAGCGTGTTGGTCCTTGGAGTGACACAAATGACCACATTATCCAAATCCTGCAAAAGCAAAATTACAGACTCAGATTTCTTCTTTGCCCCTTAGAGAAATCCTGATATTTGAAATCCTGATATTTTATTTATTTTGAAATCAATTCTGATAGGTTGTATTTCCACGGCATGCTCAAGATCTGTTCAGGAGTTGCATATGCCCCCAGTGGCTGGATACAAAAAAAGCAAAGCAAAAAAAAATATTGAGGCAACATTTTGGAAATTATTTTAAAGTAAATTACATGGAAAAAATGCATGGCATGGCCTGACATTAAAACAGAGGTCTTGTAAACATTGGTACTATTCCTTTGAACATGCTGCAAGTTTACGGAAGACATGGACTATATGGGAGAAATATATTTGTCCTCCAATCTAAAATAACTTACAATGAAGCTCCCTGATAAACTAAGAGATAACTGTCTGTAATAGCACAAAGTTGCAAACGTTGTGCTAAAAAGCATGTCTGGCTTGTCTTTTGCCATGATTTGCTGTTTTAACTATTGTGAGTATGTTCTCCTGCATTGTAAGGTGTCCTTGGGTGTCTTGAAAGGCACCTCCAAATAAAATGTATGATTATTATTATTATTATTATTATTATTATTATTGTTGTTGTTGTTATGATTATTAAAAAGAGTAATTTATTAGAAAGTACTTCAGTACTAGTAACTAATCTTAATTTCTAGATATTAACATAAGGCTTAGTTAACTATTGTAACTTGAATTAGTTACACACTCACAATAGAGGAGGTAGAGGAGGTCTTTCTAAGAATTGGTTGCCTACTTTCCTAGGAAATACACAATTATATCTGCATTATTGCCAACCTAAAACAATCACAATTACACAGTACTTTGTTAAGTTGATGGTTTAGTAGTGGAGTTTTTTTTGTACTTTAGCTGGAGTTTCTTTGTATTTACCTACTTATTTATATAGTTAGGGATTGTAAAAGGAAGGGTTATTATGTTGGATAAATAGGCTGTTGCAACCCACAAGGAGAGCACTATAACTATAGGATCAGGCTCTCTCTCTCCATCACACAACATATATATTTTTTTTATTGATCAGTATATGTCTTAGAATTAATTGACTACAATTAACTAATCAGTCAGGGTGCAAATAAAAAATATGTACTAAAAATGTGCTTACCTTTATGCAGAATCATGTCAATCATGATGATGTCAAGGTAGTTAGTACAGTATGTTACTCACTGGACAACAACCTCTTAATTGCTGGTGATATAGACAACATCAGTATCCTCATCCTCTTGGACCTCTATGCAGCCCTCCACACAGTTTCCTACACCATCCTCCTCAACCATATATTTCTATATGTACTGTATATCTCTACAGTTATGACTACCCGTCATAATTCTCCAACAGAAAACAGTTTGTCACCATCGGAGACTCCAGTTCCACTGCTGCTCCAGTCAACCAAGGTGTGCCCCAAGGCTCTGTGCTTGGACCGCTGCTCTATACCATCTACATGGTCCCCATGGTTCAGATCATCAGCCACAATGGTATGAGCTTTCACTTCTATGCTGATGACACACAGCTGTATCTTAGCACTAAACTAATCCACTCAGCTACCCCCACAGTCCCTTGTCAGCTCCCTTCACAAAATACAAATATGGATGTCATCTAAGCTAAACAGCAATAAAACATATTCTGTCCAGCGGAAGGTTGTAGATTTTTTCCTTGAAGTGAACGGCTGCTCCATTTGCCTGTCCCCAGATGTCCACAACCTGAGTGGCATACTGGACTCCACCCTCTCATTCAAGTCCCATATCAAATCCATCACCAAATCTGCTTTCTAGCACCTCAAAAACCTATCCAGACTCTGGCAATCACTCTCACAATCATTGGCAGAGACCATGATCTATGCTTCCAGCATCTCATGTCTGGATTACTGCAACAGAATCCTGACCGGGCTACCCAGCAAAGCCCTGGATAGGTTCCAATATGTGTAGAATTCAGCTAGGGTTCTCACTCTCATCAAGCCCTGGCAGCCTCCACACTCTGGAACTCTCTTTTAAAAAACCTTTTTTCTGCATCTGTGTTCAATTTTCATCTCATTTAAAGTAGGATGGAGGCCATTTCTGCTTACAGGGCTCAGATGGGAATGGGGAATTATGGTTTGCTGGTTGCAGGGTTGGGTTCTAATTCCCACACTGTAATAGCAGCTTTCAACTCTCAACCAATCAGGAGCTCATGCATTAACAAGAGTTTAATTGTGCGCCAACATGCAATGTATATAAACATCTCTCATTCATGCTTTGTGCGTCTGTTGTTTTCATTGAGACTAGTTGAAGATGTCAGCAAAGGTCAAACACTCATCAATAGATTTGATTAGGGCAGCATAGATCAGTGGGTAGAGCGGGTGGTCCACTAACCGGAGGGTTGGCGGTTCGATCCCCACCTCCAACTGTCCGCATGCCAAACCCCACAAATTAAATGACAAATCATGTCACTTTGGACAAAAGCATCTGCTAAATGCCCTAAATGTAAATGATTAGGAAATTAGAGAAATCATTTACCAAATCAATTGTAGACATTCACATGTTTGTATCTTTGATTATTCATGTTTATAAATTGTTATATATGGTTCAATAGTTGCGATTGTATTGGCAGTGGGCTGGGGTATGGCTGCCCATAGGGAAACAGATCTCAAAGGGGAAACAGAATCCACACAAAACCGGTACTACCTTATTCATCACCGCAAGTTCCAACTGGCTCTACCATTGTGCGTTTATAGTTATTTTTTTAATCTATTTTGTATAATTGTTTCAGTACTCTAAAGTGTTGCTCATGCTGGAACCGTCATTTACCACATTTAAAACAGAAACATAACGCTTTGGGGTTCCTTCCCTTTTAATATTAATATTGTTAATGATAGTTAAATATATAATGCTGCATGATAAATGGATCAAATAGACCCTGTTGCCAAAAATTATGATCTGAGCGCCCTTGGTATGGGGTGCATCGGACCATTCTTTACGAATTCCAACCTTGGTAATTAAGTAATATTTTTCACAGGGTTGGTGAAAAAATGGTAAGAATGCAATGGGCAAAGTATTTAAGATGCGCTTTTAGTCTTAGTTCCATCTTGGCAACATTGTACCCTAACATCTGCCATGGGTTACTTACGTAGCCTAATGTGAGTGCTGTCGGACGCTCTTAACACCGCGGTTGTCTTTTTCATAAGTTAGTTCCTAAGTTTTCCATTGAGGTCAAGGAAAAGTGGTGAGGAAAAGACATAAGAATGTTTTAGACTATCATTGGATGTGTATGAGGAGCCTGACACTTGGGAGGAATAATTGTGTTTACAGCGGACCACAGGGACAACAATGGTCTCTAGTTTAATCAGAAATTCAAAATCATCATCAGTCATTATTAAATGCCTTATCATGTGTATTGATTATTGGTATGCATTATGAATATATTATGTATGATAATTATATATAATTGCTATAATAGATTATAAGGAACTAGAAAGTACATTTCCTGAAGAAAATGTGAAGTGACTGACCGCAACCGGATGTGTTTTTTCTCCAAACTGCCACCATTCTCTATGAGGAAAGCAGGGCCGGCTTCAAATGGCTCTATCTCAAAAAGTATATATGTCACAGCTTAGATATCTACATAGGAATCCAGGGAAACAGACGATCAGTTTGATATATAATATGTCCGAGTAGCTTACAAATTGTAGGAGTATCGACAAATTAGAAAATGGGTATTAATTTGAAATGACCAGCTGCGACCTAGAGTGGAGCGCCCATGTGTGTGTAATGGAAGAGTGAGTGTCAAACAAACATTAATAATTCAAAAACTGTAAATGGTATCGCTTAGATATTTGAAAGTGAGTGACAGTATGGAAATATGAACATTTTTATGTATATTATGTGAAAGTATTGTGAAAATTGTAGGAGTGGCAGCAGTTTACAAAATGTGTGGATATTTTCAAATCACCAACTGCCATCACTTTAACAACTGAACATTCCATCATTCATTTCAATGGGACAAAAACTATTAATACAATTTTAATATCTTAAAAACATAGACCTGGTCGATTCCTAAAGTAGCTGAATGTTTTTAAGTTTGAATGAAGTTTCTAGCACAAAGAATGACAAAGTAGTTAAGCGGCAAAGTTTTGGAGAGAACATATAATAAAGAAATAAATAAATAGTGGGAATAACAATAGTGTGCTAGCTAAAAGCTAGACCACTAATTATTAGCATGTTCATAATGCATCAGACACTGGCGTCTTAGTGAGTGGCACAGAAATCTGAACAGTAAAGTTCAATTTATTTAATTTTCAGTTCAGTAAAATATGAACTGAAAAGCAGTGTTTGTATTTGGTTACTTAATGGGACATTGTGTAGAATTTAGTGCTATCCAGCAACCTAGAATGAGGCCTATATATCTACCTGGGTAGCGGCTCCTCCTCCACGGAGGCCACAATGTTGCACCGCCATGTTTCTACAGTAGCCCAGAAGGGACAGATGCCTCTATAGAGGATGTTTAAAACATTTACAAACATTTATTTGTTTCAGACTAGGGAGGAGGGTGGGCATGTTATTACATTTTGTGATTTTATTTGTGATAAGGAGCGCTATACAGATATAAACATTGTTGTATATTAATGCACCTCAAACTGTGGCATTATTCTATGTATCTGAGAAGCAGACAACAAAATCAACCCCTAGTTAGACGGAGCTTCACACACCTTTGCAATCTGCAAACTCAACATACATTGGTACTATAATCTACACACTGGACCTTTAAGTAAAACATGAGAGGGTGTTTTATGGCACAGTTATACCATGGTTACCAATAACATATATATAATATAAATATATAATCAAAGTATCATATTGTGGCAATTTGTTCTCAAAATAAATCAAAACTTTTGTTATTTGTATCTCAGGGAAACTGAGATACAACCAGTGTTGGGAGTAACACATTACAAAGTAACGCATTTGAGTACTTGGATTACTTATTTGTTGTAACGAGTAACGTAATGTGGTAGTTGAAATCCGAGTAATCACTTGGAGATCACTAAGTAATCTGTCACTGTCAAAATCCCTGACCCATACCGGCTGTTTGTCTTTCCTATTTCTTGGCAGGTAGCTGCATGCTGCACGTGTTGCTCAGCTAGTGACATGCTATTTGCCATACAGTAGGGTAGACCTGACATTACTCTATAAACAGAGCACATAGACTCTGTCTGAATATAGCGCTTCACTTCTACCTATTATTTAACCATTTATCAAACACACCACTCATCGATATCACTGCATTTGTTGTAGTAATTTGAAGACTAATTATTTGTTTACCCACCTGGACTACTATGGATTATAACCAAGCAAGAAACGCAGGCTTTCAAGTCCTTGGTGTTGAGTCAGCTAACCAACTTGAGCTTATGCTTTCTAGATATCGTGGGAATTCCCAAACTGAATAAATACCACACATAATCAAACAAAAATGCATTGCTGGTTCAATCATGGTGTAACTTAAGATATTTGCCATGTTTCTTAACTCTATAGCAAAGGCAGTTCCATGCGAGCCACCTGATACAAAAACCAAAATGTTTGCTCTAATTTTGATAGCAAATTGCCCCAGGATATGACTTTGATTCTGTATTTTATTTTGTTGGTAATTGCAATGTGAAAGAAAAAGGGAGGTGATTTGATCCAGGAACAGAAAACAGTTGGGTGTCCGATATTAAAAAGGAACCATTATATGTAGTAGCCAATTGCAGCTTTAAAATGATTGCCCCAGCCTTAGCAACCTTTTAATGTTGCTAAATCTATCACACACACACACACACACACACACACACACACACACACACACACTTGGCTAAAAGGCTATTTCTTTTATTGAAGGTGAAAATGAAAGAATTGTACAAGGACAAGACACACTCCAAATGTGAACTAACAGTAAGAGACAATTACAAGCTCTTAACAGCTCTCCCCTGACTGAATATGTAGTATTGCCTCTTCCCATAGATACAAGCATCACCATTGTCATCATTATTGTAATCATCACAATCATCATTATTATTATTTTTATTGTTATCATTCTTATATAAAACATATTTTTTTGATACATGCAGCTTAATCAGGCCAATGTTCCTTTTGGGTGGTTTAAACGCTTGAAAAATGATCAGTTGGCTTATCAGGGTTTCCAACAGCTGTCTACGTGAGGCGCAGCACCTTAGCTAAATGAGTTAGCACTACTATGTTATCACGAACAAATGATCAAACAAAATAACTCTTCACAATATGATGACAATGTGACGTCCGTTCTTGTCAGCATCTGTATTCCATTAGACAGAAAATATAACCTTCAATTAGCATAATATATATAACATAATATATTATAATACAGACAATATATAATAGTCCATAATTAATATAATACATTGATGAAATGTATATTAAACAGTGGCTGCTCTCTGTGGAGACCATTACACATGGTATTCAGATTTGATCATGACAAAACCTGCATCGATGCAGATAACATAGAAGCATGACTGACACTTTAGATATATGTGAATGATGCACTTCAGTGGATGGAATAAATGTGGCACCATTCATTTCCATTTGCAGAATAGCGAAAATGCATTACTGAGTACCGGAGATAATGATTTTCAACAGCTGAGTTGTATATGACAGCTTCTGTCACCACAGTTTGCATCTTTTCGAATGCCGCCAAACTTTAGTTTTTTTTTCCCTACGTTGTGTATCCTTCTAGATTGTCTAGAAAGTGATCTACTTCAAATAGACAATGATTGAATAGTGCCACTGCCATTAAGCAAAGTGGTTATCAAACAAAGAATAAGGATATTTAAACAAGCAAATCGCACACAGAAGACTTGAGTCAAACCTCCATAAAATAGAAAACATGGTAGGCTTTTCCTTCTGGAAGCCAAGCAATACTGAGGTATCACTAATTAAGCACCCCGATCCTCCTAATGGAATGTCCCACTGTTACACACGCACAATTCTTCAGACACAATGACACGACTATCAAAGACAACGTCGACTGAATGTCTTTCTATCGAAGATGTGAATCATCAAAGATTCAAGGTCACCTCGATATTTCAAGTAGTAGTACAAGTTAATAATTGTGTGTGTGAATATATACCACAGAGCACAGTCTTCCTCATTTCGATCAGGCGCTGGAGGAGAAAATTACAGGCAAAATACCCGACACCAGAAACAAATACTAATGCTGAACATGCTGCTGCTCTAGCCTTGGGCACTGGTAAGGTTGACTGGATATGATTCATTCTGCCATCACTGTGCTGGATTTATTGTCCGAGCACTTGGCCCATCACACCGCATACATACATATTGAGTGGCTCACAAGAATAGAACAGGGCTGGATTCAATTGAGGGTCGTTCATACCATTGGATGGGCTTGGAGAGAGAATGGGAGATGAGTACAACATGACGAAACCGAATATGTAATTTTTACATACAGGAAGTTTTATTGAAGGTATATTAATACAATTTGGGATGAATGGAACCCATCATGAAAGCCTTTTACTCAAGACAATGGTATTTACAAGTATGTTAATTAATTAATTTACAAGTATGTTAATTAATAGTAATGATTATGTTATATTTGATGGTATGTAATTGATTGATTTGAGTACACTTTCCAAATAGCATGAGGCTAACTGCACTTTTAATTGCTGCTGGCATGTGGTTTCTTAAGGTACACAAAAGCTGAAAACAAGCTCACCCGCTAGATGTTGATCTGAGGTAACACTTGAGCATGCGTGTAACTATGCACAGCTACTCAGTTTACTATCAAGTGGTCAGGGTTGTTCAGGAGCCCATGACGGGCGAGGCCACATGAGAACAGGTGACACGTCAGCAAAGTGAACACCAAGAAAAGAGACGAGGCACTTCTCAACGGAGAGCCCCTCGACTGTCTTTGACAGTGTTCGTTGTTGCCAGTGGAAACGTACAGTATAAGCCGTCTAAGACACTTTTACCATCTTCTCCCCTTCCCTCCAACCTGCTCTATTTTATCTGTGAATCAGCTCCAATGAAGTCATGAACATGAAATCTTAAAACTTTAAATGGCTTGCTTACTGAAATGTAAAATCTGAAATGTCAAAGGCCCTCTACACTATGGTGTGGGCACACTCAGCGCCAAGATTTTCCTTTCTCCTCTGTGTCTCTGATTAGAAACTAGTTTCTTCTGTTTTCCATTCCATTCGTCATGATGGTGTGTAAGACTTATCTATGCGTTGCAGCTGGGGGAGAGGGAGCGGGTAGAGTTTGACTGCTATCTCAGAGATGGAAAGAGAGAGAGACAGCGGAGGTTGAACACAGCACTTGGTGTGACAAAGTGGTTGCTTTGCGAGGCGTGCAGCTATTGCATTTCACTTCATCGGCTCAAAATGCTTGATACCTGGCTATGCTTCTTTCAGAAAGATGGTTTGTTCATCTGCCCTATTTGTCAGTTACTCTGAGTATTAGCCCATCTCAGTCCACAGTATACACACTGGCCAAGCTATCATATATCCTGCGTACAAAACAAGCTTATATGAAACGCATTTCCCTTGAATTGGCAGATGAAGGTCTGATGAATTGATAAGGCTTTCAGTCACTCTGGGGCACAGTGGTGGTACACCATATGAACTGTATTACATCTAAAACATGTAATACATCTAAAACATTTGGTGGAAAGCTGACTGAAGGATATGTTTGAAAAAGACAAAGACAACAAAATGTTGTAAAAAAAAAACACATTTGCAGACTTTGCTAGAGGAAGGAAACAACGTTTGAAATGTAGTTAGGTCCCTTTTGTCTGTTGAAGTAGGAGCTGCATGTTAGTTGCTGTTGCTGCTGCTTGTGAGTACATAAAGGAAGTAGAACTTGTGTTTGTAGCTATTCAGTTGTTAAAGCTAACTCAAACAGCTAGTAGACTGTAAGTAGTCACTCTCTGCTGTTGTTGTTGTTGTAGTTAAAGTTCTGACAAATGTACTTATTGTAAGTTGCTCTGGACAAAAGTGTCTGCTAAATGCCCTAAATGTAAATGTAAATGTAAAAGTGTCTCTAAAGCAACACCTTGGAGTCTCAGTATCTACAGGTGATATTATGTGCCATATCACCACTAGAGATCCCATTCCAAGATGAGTTTCCAAGACAACAGCAACTTTTATATGAAGCTGGGTCAAGTTTAGGGGCTTGGTAAGGATTATTTATTAGAAAAAATGTCTAAAAAAATATTCAAAATTTCTCAAGAATTGGCAAAATAATAGAATCCTCTAAAGGTAATTGTTGATCTAGTGGAATAGTAACAGCAGAAAAAGCAACACAACACAAAAATAATCAGTCACAATTATCAGTTGTACAGAATGTGTCAGTAGAAACCCTGCACTGCTAAGCTTAATGCACAGTGCACAGTTCACTGAGCAAAGTGAGGTGCACAGAATGTACTTTTTGTCCCATTTTGTGGATAAGCTATCTTAATTAAAATAAGCAATTTGTTATTGCTGTTACTACAATATAAGCACTATTCCACTCTATACTGTGTCCAATCCACTCCAAATGTGGATATGCATACACTGGTTCGGTCATGTTGCAAATTTGTTGAAAATGTGTTGGCACTAGCTTGAGGCAGCCTACCAGCAGTGTGACTAAACTGAAATGGTGTCTCGCCCTCTGCCTCTGCTGCCCCTGAGAGTCGCCTCTAACAATGTGGCTCTCTGACTTAAACATTGTGCCGAGGAGGAATGTAACCCCGTGACCTAACACTGTGATGTGTCCAAGATAAGCTCACGTTGACGAGCTTATCTTGCGCCCACTCACAGACCATAATCAGAGAGTACATGCTCAAAGCTGAGGCATAATGGCACACACATACGCACACACACACACGCACCTACACACATATGCACACACACTGAAGTACACACACAACAGCACACAGACACACTTGCACTCATCACACACGTCATGCAACATGATTCTGTTTGACACTTAAAGAGCAGGAGGCAGGCCTAGAAGAAACTCAATCAGTTTACAATAGTCTCCATGTGTAGAAGACTTGTTGCATGCCTGATCCACCACTCCTACTATCACACATTTCTAATTCACCCACTGAAGCCTCTCAATATAGGTTATGAATGAAACAAATGCAAAGATTGGAGTCGGGGTATTTTACAGATTAGTATAATTATCATAGACACAGCTTTGTTTTACTTCTATATAACATTTTATATCCACACAGTATAACCACATGGCAGGGGACAAGGGACTCCATATTGTTAGTCACTTTTTAACCATGACCTTCTGTCAAG
>JAOPJK010055629.1:0-17004 GCA_027123565.1 Phycis chesteri
TGTTGTATGCTTGGTTCTATCTGAGCTGGCCTTCTGCGTGTGTTTACCTTGGATGATGGCACAAGGGATAGTAACATATTGTCCTGTGTATTAATGAATGCATTGATGAATAGTTTTGCAGACAAACCAACAGCATAAATAGATCGGTGTTGGATATAGATGAAAGGGCATTGTTGAAAGGTTTGGAAACTAACTAAAATTGTTATATGCCTATATATCTTGGTGTACATGACTAAACATATTCTTTTTAGTCTGCAAATGTGACTACTGCAAATCCAGGCTAAAACAGGCTGACGTCCTTCAACGGCATCCAAAGTAAGCAATCATGCGTGTGTGACACCACGTTCTGACACCAGGTGGCGGTGTTACAGCGAAATACGTCTCCTCGGCGGTGACGTATTTCCTGGGGGTTGTGCTTAGCGCTCTAAGTCGTCGGCGGTGGCGGTGGGGGGGGAGATATCATGACTATTTATAATCAACAATCCAACGTTATCTTCTTACCACTCTTACTTTTGATCGTCGTGCGACGCGGCGGAGGACTGTGAATCGTGTCACGGAGGAGGAGCGCACCATGTGAAAGGGAAACGCTGGTGAGTCGACTCAAAGTTTCCCCAGTTGTTGGTCGGTTCGTGACGGGTGCGCTAGTAAGCTAACACGAACCCCCCTCACACACACACACACCGTTGTTTGGCCCTGCTGCTGCTGCCTGGGAGCCCCGGGACACCCTCATCAGAGGCACAGGACCCCTAGGTGTGTGTGTGCGTGAGGGTATGTGTGTGTGTGTGTGTGTGTGTGTATGTGAACCCCCACCCCCCCGTGGACGCGGAGTGGACGAGGCGGTGTGTGTCCGTCTGTCTATGCGGAGGTGTTTTTTCGCTCACTTGCGGACTGTTGTTCTGTCAACACAGGGCAAGGGGGAGACCTGGGTGAGTATGGGTCCAGAGGGGTGAGGTGAGGGAGAGGGATGGAGCCACGTGTTACGGTGGTTTGCCAGGTTGCCTGACATCAAGTTGCTGGTGATTTAAGGTGAAGGGGTTCGGACGTGTTGTCCGGGAGAGGAGTCTCACACGTCGGGGTGAGAAGGTCCAGTCACCGGTCCGTCGGTCCGTGTTGTCACAGGGAAGACTGGTGAGGGACGATCCGACACTATCTATCCCGAGATTAATCGACTTCTATATGGATTGGAAATTATTGTTTCTGAGCCTGCTTTTTGCTGCGTTTTGTGTTTTCCCAAGGCTTGAGCAGTCCAACTTTATTTCCTTTTGACTCACTTCCTTCACGTAAGCTCCCTGATGTATCGTTGATGATTCGTTAAAGGGCAGTTGTGGTTCTGTAAACCTCTGGTTTGGTGTTAGGCTCGGTCTATAGGCTGTAGTCATTATTGTATGATGTCTATAGGTACGTTTATTCGCTCGATTCTCGAGTCCTTCATTTTAATAATCCTCTACTCCTGCCAACATATTACATTTTTAATTGCAAGGCTGGAATTTTGCCCTTTTATTTTTTATATTGTAAAATGAAATATTATTGATTTTACATGGTTTGTTCTGAAATATAAGAAAGGCAGGGCTTTTTAAAATGTAATCTATTTAGATGTTTAATACTTCCTACCCATCTGAAAGAGGTTAATAATCCAGACCGTATTGTAATGCATCATACATGCAGCTATCATCAGAATGCTGTACAGGAAATATTTTTGCTATGTGTATGATGCGGAAGTTGTGCAGGACTTAATTGCCATTGGGGAAAATTGCTTTTTCAAGGGTTGTTCAAACAAATTGTTGTTCCAGTCATAACAATCCCAATGAGCAGAATTCTCCCACACGGCCAATTTCAGTTTTGGTTTAAACGTTCTTGTCTGTTTCAATGGTAAAGCCTCTTGCATTTTGTGAAATTTGTCCTACTTCCTATTACTTCTAATGGCTAGTTCCTTATTAATAAAAATGTGCCTTTCATGAAACATTATGGCAGTGGAGAGGAATCTAGATGCAGACTTTGTTGGATTGCACACATGTTGCAGTCTCAGACAGTTAGTTCAAAGCTTCTCTGCGAGTGAATTACCGCTCTCATTACTGCATCAGCTGATGGCCAGCTGATCCAATGAACATCAGTCAGGTGTTGAGCAATTACAATGGCACCCAAGTCGCACAATAGCCTCTGGTTGTACTGATAAAGTGTGCTTTGATAGAAAAGGCCCCACTGTAGCCTCCCCCTGTAGTTGCAAAGCTTCAGTTGGTTCTCTGTGCCCTGGCATGTACCCAGATGTCACTGGTTCTGAGATACCCTTGTTCCCTAATGTTGATTTAGTGCTCGTTACAAAAACACATTACGCAAACTAATCACATATTTGATATCTGATTATTTTCATGTGATTATAGTAGAATGGTTACACAATCCTTTTCCAAAGAAAATATTTTAGTAATGTCAACATTTGTTTGAAATGGCATACCCCTAAATGTCATGATTCCCTCACGTCCTTAACATGACATTGCTGTCATTGTAGTTCTTCTTGTGCACGGCTTGTCTTATTGGTCAGCCCCTGTTTATTATTGACCACGTCTGGATACAAGCCACTGCTGTCAACAAAATATTTGAATTTCCTTGAACTTTATCCAATTTTAAACCCAGGACAGGAACACATGGTCAGGTGAACAAATGGTCCATGACCTGCAATCGTTGTATGATTCAAAACAGAAGACCACATGACATATACCCCAGGCAGGATGCAATGAAAACTACTAATATTAACATAGGGTGAATTAAAGTAGAGTTTCTTTGTTGGTAAATGATCAACACACACTGATGTTGGGTCACAAATGTAATATTCTGATACATATTTGACAGCAGTATGTCGGCCAAAGATCTCATACTGGTTTGGTTCTTTGTTTTCAGTTATGATTCAATCACAATTCAAGGCCAAAAGGCGATATACTCCATCTGCTTCCACACATGTTCCCGGACTGTTTTATAGGCAGGATGGCATTTATTTCACTCGTGACACTTTGGCTTGTTATGAGTGAATGACGTTTTTCTTTCCCGTGTTGACCATGAAGGCTTTTCTAAACATCTTTTTTTTTAAACAATTTAAACCACTCACGGTCCACGTTAAAGTCAACATTGATGGTGTGAATAATTAGATGTTCACTATGGCTTCAGCAGTGTGACAACTCTATTTTATAATGCCATTCTTTTCCTAGCAAGTGGTTTATCCGAGAACTAGCTTAATAGTTGAACCAGTGGGCAGTTGGTGTGTTGATTCTGTGACAGTGTTTGATGTGGACAAATAGCCACCCACGTAGTTTAACAGGTACCACAGAGTTGCCCTTTCTCCAGCTTGCTATTCGCAAAACGACTTTCATCAAAGGTAATTGTGTGTTGTTTTTTTTTAAGATGATTTATGTTTTAACAAATGTAATATGTTTATTGTTTTGTGAATTTGTTCTGAGCTGTAATTATTGTGCCACTACATACTTTTAATACAAGAATTAAAAAAAAACTCTTGTTACATTTTGGCAATTACTTGGAAACCTTGACTTTTTTCTTTTGTATTTTACCTTTGAAACATGATTTTATTTTCTGTAATTTAGTTCATGCCAGCATCAACCTTTTTGGTTTTTTGGAGAAAATGCCTCTTGTCTTTTGAAATATGGGGCACATGAACTACGTGGCTCATGAAGTCTGTTGCACAAGGGCAGCACATTGGAGGTCTGAAGCATTATCCGAAGATGAGATTTAATCAAACGTGCCTCCATTTTGCTGGCGATAACTTGTGGGATAAATTAATTGTATGTTCAAAGTACCAATTTTGGCAAGCGTTACTGTAGTAGACCAATTGAAGACCACCCTGATTGTGTGATGACAATGGAGGGAATCGCGATCATACTGAGAAATGGTTCATACTTGTGTTTCTTAAAGCCGATATGCAAAGCCTTTACTTTTGATCTTACTTTATGATGTAACTTGGCTCCGTTACTTCACATCTGGCTTTCAAAAAGCCTATTAACCTCCTTTTGTCATGCCTTTTTTATTAAATTGCAGAGCGCACTATTGGTATTGCACCAGATTAAACTCAAGGTTTAATCTCTTGTCGAAGACCCCCAGAGAATGTAGGAGTTTATACTTTTAATTTACTGACGTACAAATCAACCGTAACACATCTAGAAACAACCAGGAGGCCTTTGTTTGTATGGACTTGGTTTGGTACCCGGTCAAGTGTACTCCTCCTATGATATACTGTATGTTCAATTCCCCCGTGGGTGATGCCATTAACTTTTATGTCCATTTCTCTGTCACAGTGGCAGGTTCTACCTTGATGCATTGTGCACCGGTCAGAGATAGTCCATCTTAAGAGGTTCACGTGGAGCCTTTCCTCCAACCCGTCTCTTCTGTCTGTCCCTTTAGGTTCCCCGTGTGCAGTGACTGGCCCCTTCTCTGTCCTTCTACGCCCCCCTGCACCCACCTGGTGCAGCCCCGGCCCGTAGGACTCC
This sequence comes from Phycis chesteri, assembly GCA_027123565.1. NCBI lineage: Eukaryota > Metazoa > Chordata > Actinopteri > Gadiformes > Phycidae > Phycis > Phycis chesteri. Next base: position 4,488 of record JAOPJK010055629.1, read on the forward strand.
CCCTGAACCCGTACACACCTACTCTAGAACCCATGGCTCGTGGGCCCGTCTCCGTGGCCATCGGCCCCCGGCTCAGGGCAGCCCAGTCTCTCCTGGGCCCCGTGCTGCTGGTCCTGCTGGTCTCGGGGCTCGGACCGGCACTCTGTCAGAAGGTCTACACCAACACGTGGGCCGTCCACATCCCTGGAGGCCTGGATGTGGCTGACCAGGTAGCCAGCAAACATGGATTCATCAACCACGGACATGTAAGTCCAGCTTTTCCTGTCGCCATTTTTCATGTCCTCTTTTTTTTTTTTTTTTTCCTCCAAGTTCCCAGTTCTTCCGGAGAACAAAGCAGGCGAAGCCCCCGGGCGTTTTATTTGGGCAGTGAATAATGTATGACTGCGCAGTCTTATGAAGTGCATGTCAAAGGGAGTTGGCATGTCAAAGTTGGGCAGGCTCTGTGATAGGGATTCAATGACTAATGGTTTATTAATTGAATTGCAGCACATTGTCACACGAGCACTCAACTGTTAAATAATTCATTTTAAAGTTTTTTTTTTTTTTCACATTTCAACTTTTGAAGGGTAACTTTCAGTGTTATTTTCCACCTTCCTGCCATTCGAGATGAGCTAGCGGTAAGCTTATCCAGGTCAGCCTGCCTGTGTCAGACAGTGGCACACTGACCGGACCTTGTGTCCTAGCTGTCTGACCCTAGGTGCTTGTTAACCCTTTAGTGTGTGTGTGTGTGTGTGTGTGTGTGTGTGTGTGCGCGCGCAAATGCCAGATGGTGTGTCTGTAACCTAAAGTCCGACTTTTGTTGACATTGGTGCCGTAAGGAGTTTCTTCCGAAGATAGATTTGGGATTGCACTGATGATGAGCGTCCTACAGCATGCCATGAGTCATGGGAATATCAGGAATAATCAGGCTCTCCTTGAGGGTTATTTTTGTTTGTTGCGTGTTTCCTTTTTTAGGCATTTAAAAATATATATTCTATGAAGGTGTAGGCCTACTTGCATGTTTTTTAGTAACAATTTCGAACATAATCGAGCTTCAGAGGAAAGATGACGATGAAGGAATGTGAATGAAATTACTTGAGCAAATGCTTGATTTTGTTTGCACAAAGGATACTTTGTGATGAGGAATTGTTGCGAGGAAATGTGTTCATTAAATTTCCACGAAGCCCAATTAAGTCGGCATGAGGAGGAGACCGCGTGACTGGTTTTACTTTGAAGCCCCTCTTTCTCTCTCCGTACTGGGCTGTGGCGCTGTGCACGCAGAGCACTGAGCCATATGGATCCACTGTGCTTTTATAGGTATGCTATGTGTCATTATGAACACTGGGTACAGATGCGGAGAAATAATTATGGATTTTGCTTGGCAATTATTCATCCAGTTCAGCCAATTAAGCTTTATGACTTTTCTCGTGGTGCTATTTTCATTTTCTTTCATCTGATATTATATATTAATTAAAAAAAAACAACACGGATTTGTGTATTTTTGACGTGAGTTCTGAGCCTTCTGTGCCTTCATTGTTTATCTCAACTATGTTATGTTCAGTTGATTAGTATAGTGTTGAATGCAAATCATTCATATCAGTAGTAGAGTTTGGTGTGTTTGCGTTTGCATTTTTTGACTTCATATCGTGGGCTCCCAAGCGGAAAAAATTGCTTGGGAGTAGGAACTAGCTGGAAGTCGTTTCATAAGGCTGGCTACGGTTCTGCGCGGTGGCTATCGTCAGTGCGTCTCTATCATCTCTAATCATTGGTCTTTAATGTCCACGCAGGCCTACCTTGATCTGACTCGCACCGAGTGGGTGTTGACGACATCTGAAATGGCTAAAATACCGACGCTCGTCGGCCGTCAAGTCATGCATCATGATGACACAAATGATGTAATGACTTAATGGGCACCGTGGCCAGTCCGCGGCCAGCGGGCGTACAAATGAAAGGGCAGGACGAGGAGGCGCTCCTTCTGCCCAGGACCCTGCCAGCAGCCTCTCAGGGCCTCAGCAAACGCGTGGTTCTAACCCCCCCCCCCCCCCCCGGGAAACGACCTTGGGAGGAGTACAGCGCGTAGCGCGGAGGCTGCGGCAGGGGAAAGGTCCGTCTGGCGCTGGGCCCGAGGCTCTTTGACGCAAGACGACGGTAACTCGATCAGGTTCATAGCGTGAGATGCAGCAAGGTATTAGGGGATTGATGTGGTGTACCATGAAGCAGGTAAACGCTTCAAAAAGAGTCACGACGGACATCGTAGGGCTAGTAGTTGCCTTATTGAGGTCTGTTTTTCCAGCCTTGTGATTGCAGCTGATGTTAATGCTACTGCGCTTAAAGTACAATTTTATGTGTCACTTAAGAGAAGATAATGCATACATTCATAATAATTCATCACACTCATCATAATGCATAATCCTCATGAAGGCACCTAATGTTGTATGGGCACCTCTGGTTGTGCCCACATTATATCCTGCATGCGTGCTACACATTGCTCACGTCATCAACCGCTTTGATCGTCACACGGACATTGTGTGTTCACTTTGAATGCCATGGCAGCCACAATGCATGAGATCATCTCAAATTCAGCAGTACGTGGCCTACACAACAGATATTTCCCCAGCTCTGGTAAAAAAAAAAAAAAATACAGTGAAGCCATTTTGTCTTTATCTGACAGGAAAGTAAGTGTTCTCTTTATCCTTTTGAACAATGTGCAGTCAGTCGTGACATTTCTCATCTGTGAGGCACTAAAAAACACTGTGCTGGTTGATTTAGGTGAGGAGCCAACAAGGATCTCAATTAGGGCTTCTTACATTTCTAACGCTCTGCCGCCATTATTGGCAGCCATACTTTGATGGACTTTGATAAGGTTTTACATATTATTTTTGTCCTATAAAACGCACTGTTAACAAACAGTGTTCTTACTGTAATGAATCATTTGCATATTCAATGGAACTTTGCACCAACCACGTTCAACTACTGGCCTACATGGACATCCTACAGGTCTACATTTATCACATTCTCCACAAGGAAAACTACGGGTGGTTCTGTTGTTGTTCCTAGTAATTAACACAAGCTGAACACCAAAGTAGACAAAGTAGACTCTTTGTGTGTTAAGGCCAGCTTGGGATGCTCAAGATGAGTTTTACGATGTTAGCTGTTCCTCAGAAAAAGTTGTAAAACACAATTAATTGACCCTTTAGTCTGCGGCCCCTAAAATGGAGCTTTTATTCTGAAGCCTTGCCTACTCTAGTGCTGGAGCTCTGCATGAGAGCATATTCATTTACTAAGCTCTACTGATCAGGGTAAGGCATATGCAATTAATGTACATTATTAATGACTGTGTTTTCCTTGGGGAAATACATGGCTTGTTAGCAATATGTTGGTAAGGCAACTGAAACTCTCTTCTTCGTTAAACATACAATAAGTTGTTTTACTAAGACTAAGTAATTGCCAAACCAATTACTTTAAAGTACATTTTCTGATAGATAGGCAGAAATAATTTTCTTGCAATCTTAAGCAAGTTTTGACACTGGCGTTAAAGGAAACACAATGCGGTTTTAATAGGAGTAGGTGATTGGAAACGCCTATGTCATAAAGCCTTTTAAAAAGATGAGTGAGCAGTGACTAAGAATGTGTCTTTGTGTTTTTTGAAGAGTCCTTTTATTTAAACCTGTAAAATATCAATGCTTGTTCGATGTTAGCAGGTCCTGTTAATCGCTCGATGATTTAGCTTTTGTCTCACAGAACTATTGTCGGGCTGGGCTTTGTCGTAGTTGTGTAGTGTGTAGTTGTGACTATAATGTATTGTTAATGTTAAGGCCAAATATATATCTCATGTGACCGTTGTCAGAGTGGTGTTGTTTCAAATGTATTCAAATTGGATGTTCAAAAGTTAAAAAAATCTTTTGTTCAACATTCTTGGAAATCCTGCTGACCTGAAACCAAAGGATGCATCATTCACTAAATGACGCACTACAAATTCTACAAAATGAGGATAACATGTTTTTGTATTCTTCAAATGTGGGGGTTTAACACCTCAAAGCAGAGGTGTGATGGAAATACAAATGAAAGCATTTGTAGATGTCAAAAAAATTCAGGCTCCGAAATACAAAGTGTTAACCACTTCCTATTTCGGAGCCGTGAGTTTGTTCTGTTGGTACGCTCCAGGGTCTTGCTTGTATGAGCCTGGGTTTGTTCTGTTGGTACGCTCCAGGGCCTTGCTTGTATGAGACAAGTGTCCTCCCGGTGCTGTGTCCTCAATGTGGCGTCACAGCACATGGTGTCACATGAGCTATGTTTTCCTCTGTTTTCCCCAAGTTTTTAAACAATACAGAGAAAATAAATGCAAGTAAATACAGTATTAATATTTATTGCCTTTGAAACTCTGCCCTACATATTCTTGGGTATTGATATTGCATTTTGGGGGGAATCTTTCAATACCATACTACTGGGACTGGCTGTGTACTATATCTTCTCTGAGGCTTTTATTTGGTTTAAATGCTTTTTCCTGACCGTTTCTCAAAACACTGACGTGAATTGGGCATAACGTGAAGGCCAAGAATGAGAAGCTGGAGGCATGAATCCTATAATTGGTCCCTGGAGAGTTGTGGTAGTAGCAAGTCAGGGAATAGGTAGTCAAAGATATTGGTTGGACTTGGAAAGCATAGGGCAAGGATGTCATTGGCTCAGATATGATGCGAAGGGCTCTTGCTGAGCTCCATGTGGAGCCACTCTGCAAGATGTTCTTAATGGCTTGGACATGGACTTCCTGTCTGACCCATTTGCACCGTCAAACAATGATTAAGAAATGGCAAGAAAATGAGAAATGTGTGTCTCTTGGTAAGGATATCCTTGTTTTTGTGCATCTATGTGGCGTCACTGAAATATGAAGTGATTTTCTTTTACCCAGTGACTTGAAATGCCCTCTGGACCATTTCCATGACCTACACAGCACTCAAGTACACACACTATAGATTGCCTTTGATAAATATTGCACAGCGGTTTAGATTGTTTCCTAAACTCCTACACTATATGCATTAATCTTTAACAAGCCAGTGTCTGTACTGTTGTTTTGCCCTACTTCATGCCTATAAGATCTGACAGGCCTATTGGTGCGAGCCCACATAAACGGCCTGCCTGGTAGAGGTTGTGTTATAATGGTAACATTGGAAACAACAACTTTTTGGAATGGGCTTTTGTTTTGGCTGGACTGGCCCTATAATAGGCTGGTGGTTTTCTTCCAAAGGAGGAATGCATGTTCTTTGATCTCTGGAGTTGATCATCAGTACAGTGTTGTTGACCCCACAGCCTGTAGTCGGTCCATTGATTTGGAGAAAGACCATGCCATGCCCGGTTTATTCAAAGCCTGAGCCCCTGTGTCTGACTAACCAGCTCCGTTGATCTGCCAGCAGCTGCTGTTCTTTGATGGCAGCTAATGAATTGCAGAGTTTGATTCCCTGATGGAGATGGCATTCAAAGTTTAGTTGTTGTGTCTGTGTCTAGTGCTGAAGTAGTTCTGGCACAGGATTAGTTATCGGCCAGTTATTGAAATAATCCAATGTACATTTACATTTAGGGCATTTAGCAGACGCTTTTATCCAAAGCAATTTACAAAGAGTACATTTGTCAAGAAGGTGAAACATTTCCTTGCTGCTAATACAGTAAGAAAGTCACCAGAACAAGTTTCAAGCATTTCAATTGCTAGGTTAACCACTGCTAGTATACAATGTAAATCAATTCACTAATATTGAGACTGTAAAAGGATGAAAAAGCAAAGCACAATTGAGTGTTAATCCCTTGGATTATGGTTTAAAAAAATGTTTTTACAAAACCTGATGCATAACTTGATGCATAGTGGCAGGGTTGGCCTCAGTCATGGATGCCAATATAATTCACAAATCGACAATGAAATGTGTTGACAGCAGCAGCAGCATAAAGTCGACAAAAATTACAATCTTGCACGATTTCAGCCATCTTAATAATGGAAAGCTTAGATAAGGAAACCTCACTTGATCCATAGATGACAGTCAAAATGATTTTTTTTCCAGAAAACTGAAATATGAATGTATCCTTTGAAATACAATGATGCTGTTTCAACAAGTTGACTAAAACGTAGAAACAGTGGTGTAGCTTGGAGTGCCTTTATTTGGACTTTTGCTCTCGTGGCCTTAAGTTGGATTTTCCAGTTGCCGCTGGCGACATTGGCTTAGGCCTCTACCCTTCAAAGAAACCGTCTGGGCTGGTCTTGACTACAGCAATACTTGTCATATAAAAGCAAATATTTCAATTCATAAGGAAAACAATACTTGACATTTGCCATGAGTTTGATAGCTATGTTTACAGTATTGCATTTTGTGTGAGCTCTCTCATGCTCTCACAACTTATATCAGTTGACTAGTGCCTGTTTTTGGCAAGTGGATGAAACAAAATCTATAAGGCCAGTCAAACTGGTTGGGTGTCATGCCGATGCATTCCATCATCCTATCGCTCCTCACATCCCCACTTCTTTGTAAATGCGTAACACCCAACGGTGAGTGGTACCCATCCAAGACCACGGATGCATTCAGTGAACATCCTCACCCAGAAGAGGGAGGACAACCCTCACGGCGTCCAGCCGACAGCGGGGGAGGGGACACCTGCGTAGCCGTCTCGGGCGCTGGGGGAACGGCAGCGATAGTCCCAGACGAAAGGTGGGGGTTGACATGGCTCAGGGCTGCACACGCGTTGGAGGGTAACAAGAGCCAGATGTGCTGGGCGAGACTCTTGTGTTTACGACGGCAGGCTGTTCTCTTGTGCGGCTCAAGCTGCAAGTGCATACGTACACAAAAAGGCCCGGGCTGAGGACGGGTCACGGGTTAATTTGGAATTCCACCAAACTTAACACCACCGAGAGTAATGTTCATAGGGTAAAGGTCCCCTCAAGTTAAGTTGCATCATTATTGTGAGGAAAAACAATAACTTTTAAGAACAACTCCTCGTGAGAGTTGGGGGTTATTTTTGCAACTCTAAACCCCTGCTTAACGATATGGTAATTAGTGAATGGAACACTTCCTGGAAAGTGGTCTGGGCTCGGTAGCGTACATTTTATCATCGTACATTATATAGCCTCTATATTAACAGAGCATGTCCATCTGAGCTGTAGCTGCTTCTAACTGGGCTTTCATTTCCTTTCATCTGGGTTGGTGACACCTGCATACACTCCCATGCATAGTTCTTAGTGGTGCATTTTGAAAGCACCATGGTTCAGACCAGATAAGCCCCAAATACAAAGACGACAATGAGATGGCTCTTTTAAGCAGCTTGTAGCCAGCAAAATGGAGGCGACTGTGTGGTAGAATCTGGGTGTGTTGTATTGGGCTGTAAGTGGATAATGGGAGTCTTCACTTTTAACATATGCTCACTGACTAGCTGTCTCTGCTAAAGGGGAGTACAAATTAATGAGGAAGCAGAGTTCAAATTTATTTGCAGAATTAGCGCCACCATAAATAGGGGCTGCAGAGATAATTGGCACCTTATTTCAAGTGCGAACCTAACACGGGCTAAACAAACCTGTAGTGTGTTGATATGAAACCCAACAGTTATTGTCATTACCGTGCACTTGTGTGATGAGTTATTGTTAAAAAAATAATGGCAAAATGGTTAAAAATAAACTGTCGGGAGGCAGAATCAAGCCTCCATTGACCCTTCTGCAAATACTGTTTGAACAGAGTGAGTGTGCAACAATTCCTCCGTATTAATTCATAAACCAGTGCACCCGACACTCCCTTAAAACCCTAAAAACCTAGTGTGCTCAACCTGTTTTACTCCCACCACATAATGGCGCGTCAATGCCTCTTCCTGCTGTCGTATCACATTGCCTCTGCAGTGTGTTCTTTAACAATCACAATTCATCCTTCCCTGGTGCAGTGTAATATTCCTCTCCTTCGTTGTTTTCCTGACACATTTGCACTCTCCACCACGTCCGTCAGTCCAGCGCAGTCCAGCAAGCTCAGCAGGTGCTGAGCTTTTGTTGTTGAAGGTTTCCAGTAATGTCTTGGTCCACCGCCATTTCAACAAAACTGGTTCCTCCAGAGAGCCTAGTTCATCAAGTGCCCAAAGAAGATCAGGTTTTGATTCCGATCCGTGAAAGTATCTGTTTGCGGTTTCTCTCGGAACACGCCTCCCAGTTTCTATTGCCCGCTAACAAAGGACTTTCCTAACCAGGTTATCCCTCTGTGTCGTGGAAGTGGAGTACATTGTGTCTGTGCTCAGGGTATCACTTATTGAGATAGGCTTCACTGCTCATGAATGTTTTATATTGCCGAACCAAGCTCTGCATCAGTGGGCCGCAGTTTAACCCCATTGCCCCCGGCCTGGCGGCAGGCGCCTGGGGACCTGGAGCCCCTGGACCCCTGCTGTGGTGGAAGCACCACCGCGTCTTGTCTTTGCGAGCTGATTTTGCTGACTTGGCCCAAGCCCACTGACATGCTTGATGGATGCTTTGGGATTTGATCCGGGCCTTTGGTTGCTCGAATGGGAAATTATATTGAAATGTCGGTACGCTATGTTGTGGTATGTCTTATCGGGGAGGGAAGGTATTTGACCCATTTTTTGTGTTTTGGATGAGATGAGATGAGATGAGAAGAGAATGAGAAAATAAAATACTTATTTGCTTGCTACACCAAAATGTAGCTTGTCTTCACTTGCAACCAAATATACTCCTGCTGCTCGTAATTCAGAATTCAGGAAAAAAAAAAAAAGGAAAATAATTTTAAAAAACAAGACGTACACTTTAAAAATAGTGGGCAGTCCTCTGGTCATGGCTCAGACCGCTCAGCTGTGTTTTTCACTGTGGCGCAGAAGATACTCAGCTTCTCAGGTTTCGGAGTCCAGCTCTACCATTCCTTTACTTGCCAATACAAGAACTTAACCACAAGGCCTACAATTATGGCGCATGTGAAATAGCTGAGCCCTGTGCTGTGTTTAGCTCTGGGGGTAACTCTCCCCAACAAGTGGGTTTCGTGTTTAGTCCACAGAAAACAGAATTTCCACTGCCCGCCAAACCTATAATACTAGCTGTCTGTGAAAAACGCTGGCTATATTTTTTTTCTCTCACTCTCTCCTCTGCGTGCTTGTCTCTCCCCTCCCTGACTGCCCTAGCCACATACGTGGACAGCCTAAAACCTTTTATTATCCTCATTCCTGAAGGCAGATTGGTCCAGTTCATCTATTTTTGGACACTTTGCCATGGTTATTGTTGTGTTCTAATCTAATGCAGTGGCTGCTGCAATTCGTGTTTCTTCAGGGAAGCGCGATACATGTTTTTTTCACCCTTGGTCACGGTTGTGATGGGATCTCACATTTGTTAGTCAAGGTGGCAGTGGCTATTTACATTGCTATGCAGGGCATGCAAACACAATCTCCACACAAGCTCACTCCTTGGTACATAAAAAAAGACAGATCTCTCTGTCATAGGACACAGGACTAACAATCCAGTGTTTAAGCATGGCGGTCCAACAGCGCGGTGTTAACCTTGGCTTCATTGTGCATTGTAATGGTTTAGTCCATATTATTCTTGTTTCCAGCACTGCTGCTGCCGTAGTTGGTTCAATGGTCCTCACCATTGTCAAGGCCTTAATCATACAAATATTGATTTTAAAGAGTTAGGATTTCAAGGATGCGATTCAGATTTCCTTCCCTTTTCAAAATATGGAGGTATTCACGTGTGTTAATGGATTGTGGCCGCGGCAGTGTGTTTTGACGCCTCGCAAGACCTGGTATCAAATGGTTGTTATCACCGTCCCCAGGCACCTGAAGACAGGCTACGTCTTGTGCACAGACACTGTCCTCTCTGTGCTTTAGGATGAACTTAAGCCGGGCGGATGCACAATGACCCCAAGGTACACGGCATTACACATAACCTACACAAACCTACACACAAACCAGCCAAAGGGGACAGAGGGCAGCTCAGAGAGAGAGAGAGAGAGATGGGCAAACCATTGTGTCCACACCAACATGGGGCGAGAGACTCGTTCCCCTGCTGGATTGTGTTGACTGCTGGTAGGGACCAACGTTGGATCAATACTTGGCTCTTAGGGGGAAGTGGAAAGTAATATTGCTTGCAATTATTATAATTTTTATTTATGTTTTGGTTCAGAGAGTCATAACTATGATATCAGTTTGTAATGGAACCAATAAATAGTTGATAATAGTATGGACACGTGTGCGACCAAAGCAACCGTCCTACTGCTGATGCTGATGTAGCTAACACCAAGGCAGGTCCACAGTCTGCCTTTCCACTCCACAAACATGGTAATCCTGTCCGCAATATGTTATTAGAAATAATCCCCATCGTTTGATATCAATCAATCATTTAAACTAGGGTGTTTGTGACTTGTTCTATAGAAATACTTAATTTAATATGTTTGATTAGAAATGTCATGCATTATTTCTAATCATTCAATGGACAGCCTCCGCCCAGTCTGGGGAGCCTTGTTGAGTGCACAACGCCATTCTTTGAGTCTGTAATGGAAACAAATATTGGTTGTTTGATGCTGCCCGCCTTAAGCATTGGTACGACGCAAGTGGAAAAAATGTGTATGTTTAATTAAACCATGCATCACGACATGATAAAAACCATCATCATGCATGCAAAGATGAACCTTGCGTTCGTTACATCACCCTCTGATTTACACACAACCAATTGGGCGTAGATTGCCTTACAGCGTGTCACCACTTATTGATATTTCTGCTACCAGCTGCGGAAACAATCAGCGTTTGGCACATTTAGTGTTGGTAATGAATGGCCAAATAGTATATGGCCAAAACAAATTTGTATTAAATCCTCGGATACATTTCATGAAAAAGTAACTATCAACCCTGTACAATACCCAACATGAAGATGAACTAGCCTGAGATCCTAACCGTGCTTCGACTTTACAGGAATGAAATCATATTTCTTCCCTTGACTCCACCCACCAAACGAAACCACCTAAAGGCCATAGAGGTGTGCCATTCTCTCTGGCATGAGCCCCACAAACAGACATGTCACGGCCGCTGCGTTCACAACGGATGCGTTCTATATATCCACATCCTGATGGCTGTGTGCCGTCGTGTCACGGCTCTGGGAGTTTGCCCAGCTGTTGCGTGGGCCTGTAGGGCTCCTATTGGGAGGAGTGTGGCCACATCTCTTTGTATTCGCAGCAGTGTAGTAGTGTAGCAGTGCAGGCGGTCACCACGGGGGCCCTCCACAATCAGCCTGCTAGCCCAGTGCTGTGAACACACCCACTGGATCAGAGCCAGTTGTTGTCTACAGGCACACATGTTCCTCTAAGACGGCATGTGGCCCGGGGGAAATAATGATTAAGGTAATCGGCTACCAGCTGCGGCTGGATAAGTTGTCGGCGCATGATATTTTTTGCGACAGTCCCTTTGCGCTGCTTCAGCTGTGTGCGCTAAACATGTCTGATACCCAGTGATGGCTCTTGAGCTGCACAGTTCATTTTGTTGAACTCCAGCTATCTGATCATGTTTGTTGTTGTGTAGGGTTGGCGTTCAAACCTTGTCGTAAGAGAAGCTGAGGAAAGGCTAACTTTGCCGTCCTTGTTCGGTGTTCCTTGACAGTGTAGTGATGACTGTGCTCCTAATGTAGCCATGGCGATGCTCCGTAGCTGTTTTTTGGGTGCTACCCACCATCAGCATCAATGTTGTCCTCATACCTAGCAGATCTATCATTGTGATTACGCACAATTGCTTGGTTTGAAGAACTAATGAACTCAATTCGTCTAGGAAAATGGCAATGACAAATAGTTTTGATTTGTCATTTATTCATATAAATGAGGATATTATCAGTTTCAAATGAGGAGGGTGGGAGAGCAGCGCGGCAGCCATATTCAGGCCCCAGATCATCTGGAAACCACCTCCATGTATTCAGATAACATCGGATTTACATTGAGTTTCTTAACCTCCGTCCTGGAGCAGGCCCGCCTTGAGCAATTGTCATGGTATGCAGCTGAAGGCATTACAGTAACATCGGACATTCCCCACATTACTCTTATCAGATTCTGACCGCAATTTTCCACTCCGTGACAACTGGGGTCAACGCATTTGTTCCCTGAATAGCATGATTGCCAGTATTCAAGAAAACTCCAGTTGCAGGATGTCCCCATAGTGCACTCCTACAGATAAATATTGCAGACAGATTTTTAATTGAGCCCAGCAGTGATCTTCAGATTTGTTCCCAGACATTATGCATTTCAGTGATTTGGTGAAATGATTCGTAATAAAACGACACATTTATGAAGTATATATTTTGTAAGACTGCAAGACATTTGCGTGCAAAAATGATAGACTCCTTCCATGAGCGGGCTTTATTTTTGGCCGGGATGTCAAGTGACGAGTCTCCCGACAGCTTGATCTCCATGGGAGCAACGACAACAACGTCTCCATTCTGTCTCTTACCCAGCGGCTTATAGTGGGTTCTTTTGTCAGGGCGTTCTCCCCGCCTGCTTGGGGGGGGGGGGGGGGGGGGGGGGGGGGGGGGGGGGGGGGGGGGGGGGGGGGG
>JAOPJK010056503.1:0-10098 GCA_027123565.1 Phycis chesteri
ACAGCTAGCATCGCCAGACTGTACGATGAAAAACACTAATTGGAAGTGTTTTGAAATTTCCAAAAATGAGCACGTTGGATTCTGAACTAATCCAAGGATTTACGGTACAGGACTGTCTCAAGACTGAAAAACAAGATCTGAAAAACAAGATCTGATCAATATAACATATTATGTTATATTGATCAGATCTTGTTTTTCAGTTTAGATTTTTTTTTTAATAATATGTACGCTGAACCAAGAGAAAGACAAAGTGTTAATCACACAGTAGGGTATCTGCAGTTATTACATCATCAGCTTCATTTAGACTTAAGTAGGGCTGTTACACTCTAACACGCTGTAATATCTTTAAAGCGTAATTCTTTAAAGATTTCCGTTTCATTGTGTTTGACGACACCTTTGGTAATAATAGGTAATTAATTCCAGCGATACCAACTATCGCTACTGACACCCAGATTGTAACATTCATAATACTGAAAATACAGTAATCTGCGGGCCATAGGCTCATTCACTGTTCGGTGATAGATGGCACAAAGTACAAACAGAGTTCCACTCAGCACTGCTGCTGGCAGCAGCATTCTTCAGTGTTCTGTGGCGTCACACTCACTTTGACAACGAGTCATCTCTGCCGTCCCTACATCCCTACGTCCCCAGCAATCGAAAAGTACTGCTTGGTTATCAATAAAGGCAGGTCCAATCTTTCAAGTGCTGTTATAATTCCCTTAAATTAACAATTTACTTCAGTGGGGTAGATTAGCAAGCCAAATGATCTTGAACTTTTGAATTAGCACAAGTCACATTTCTTCTCCTGAGAGCTCTCTGATATCAACACTGCAGCAATCCCAGTAAACCAGTAAGTACGCCAACCCCAAGTGTGAAAGTAACAAGGCGTTACTGGGATAAGGGAACTGGCCCTGGCATGGCTACTCACCATTGTTTCCTAACATTAAACAACATTATCCCTCAATATATCTTCTAAGCTAACCATATGACTTAGTTAGCTAAAGTTAGTTAACGTTCCTTATTGTTAACAGTTTACATTTCAGGTGCAAATGAGACTAAAGCTAAATGAATAAAATGTACCTGGGACTTGGCTTTGACGTATTTATTGTAGAATTGTATTATCATATTCAATATAAGAGTCATGGCAAGGACACAAGTTACCACATGAACTGACAAGAGCAGAAACCCTGCTGCTCCTGTCATGGAGACCAGTGCCCTCGGTCACCATTCAGGGTCAGTGCCAACACACACACACACACTCCACGATTTAACATACATTTACCATATTCAAGGCTGGGCCTAGTGTGAATCAGTTATGTACTTCAGTGTAATCACTACGGTATTGATGTAAGCACTAGAGTGGGGAACAGCAGTGCACCGACTAGATTACTTTGGTTTATTTACCTGTCTAACTTCAGAGTGTCCTTGGTGTGTTTGTCATTATTACATGATGTGAGAGGCCAGAGGACATTGTGATTCCGAGCCGTCCAAAGAGTTTACAGGTGCACCAGGAGTGAGGGCTTCAGCTCCCAAATACTGACTGCAGACTGCAGGAGTAGATTGCGTTGACTGCCGATCATTGCCAGAATCGTGATTGTTGCCGAGTGTGAGAACTTCGGGGCCGCTGCCAGTGATTACTGAAGAGGTCAGTGTTGGCAATTATGCAAAAAAACTGCACGGCGTTCTAAGAGGGCAACAAACCTCTCTGGGGAACAAAAAAAAACTACAACTGAAAAACAAGTTAGCTACTAGTCATAAAATATACGTTCAGAAAGTGAGATGCCATTGTACTGGTATACTGAACAACACCATGTTTAATTCAGATTAAAAACAAAATTAAAATATTTGTTTTTATTACAATGTAACTGTCTTCCCATTAAGCATTACTTTCTTTGGTAGTTTTCCTGTTTCAGCATACTTATTAAATACAATGAGATTAAACGTTGCTCTCTTTTACAGTACAGTTTCAGTTTACCATGTAAATTATGATCTTACTTAGTAGTTTTGCAGAACGTACAAGGTGCAAGTTTGTGTTTATTGCATGGATAAAAAATGACACGGTGCTTAGTTGAGTTGATGGGTAATAGTGGACGTTTTCTTAGTATTTCAGCTGGAGTTTCTCTGTATTTACCTCTTATTTACCAGTAGTAATTACCAAATAATATATAATAATTCACCATATATTTACTAGATTAATACTTAGTAATAAGGGGACCATAAAAGGAAGGGTTACCAAATTATCACAATTTCCATGTTATACAGATTTCTATTTCTGTCTCTTTTAGCTTCCTAGGTACTTCTCTAGTCTTCTTCTGTGTTTCAACTGGAGCATATATTTTGGGAATAAAGCAACGAGCAGGGATTCTTTTTCCAGTATATGTCTATTTCCGTCTGCCTCAACAGTATTATTATTCAACATTATTTTGGCAGACTACCCTGCACTTCTGCCACGTTCAGTTATTTGGGATGCCTGCTCTTGATGGCTGTTAGCGTTCAGGACAGTTGCTAAACTCTGTCGATACCTACGCCATACTCAACTTATGAATGAAGCACTAGTTTCCTGTGGATATAGTAGTCTTTTTTGGACAACACCATCTTTAACTAGTTCTCAGATATGCTAGCGTTTCTAGGCATTTTTATTTATTTATTTGTTCAGCCAGATCGAGAGAGAGAGAGAGAGAGAGAGAAAGAGAGGGGGGGAGAGGGAGAGAGAGTGTGAGAGAGAGAGAGAGAACCATAGCGATCAATCGAGGAGGCTGGGTGAGTCTTATTTAGAAAGAAAACAGGATAGAGAGAGGAAGAGCAGGGTTTATTAAAGTGCACCTTGGTTGCTTATCCTCGTTTTCGCTTCTTTCTTGGTCTATTTAGTCTTTCTCATCACAATGAAAAAAATGTTGATCTTGTTTGTGACTCCCCAGATATGATCCTCAGCAAAAACTGCTGCTGTGGTATTGCTATTAAACCCAGGATTGGAAATGATTGGATTTGATCAAAACAAGGTATTAGATATAAAGCTGTAATATAATTTCTTTAATGACAATATGTAACAGAAGGGAGCAGTCAAGTTGTCTTCATAAACCATATCATATTACAAATCCGAACAATGCAAATATGGGGGGCGTAATTTTGCTTTCCTTTGAAGTTGGAAGTGACTAAATGTACAGACAGAACCTCGTGCAGTCCCGAATATCCGATAATAACATTGCACATAACAACCATGCTATCCTGGCAATTAGAAATGAAATGAAACTACAAATGAATGAATACAAACGATACTGGAATAAATA
This sequence comes from Phycis chesteri, assembly GCA_027123565.1. Classification (NCBI taxonomy): domain Eukaryota; kingdom Metazoa; phylum Chordata; class Actinopteri; order Gadiformes; family Phycidae; genus Phycis; species Phycis chesteri. The sequence goes on from JAOPJK010056503.1 coordinate 3,288, forward strand.
AAAAATTGAGTCTATTTTCAATGACAACAATAACACAAACAAGCAATATAGCCGTATCTGCGCAAGTAAACATGTTTGTGCATTGAAAACAGGAAATGTCTGCAGCAGCTATCAAATTTCCTGCATCCTCGTTCATTGCTGCTTGGTGCTTGGTGGCGTTATAGACTCAAACAGCAAAAAACTACCTCTGTCAAAAGGTACATCAACTCAACCACAGAAGGCGTTCACACTACAAATGTTTTTACATGTATGTAATGTCGAAGGTTACCCCACTTGGGGGTGATTTGGAAACGGCTCGTAAACGCTGATTACTCTTTTACCAGGTGTAACATAGGGCCCTTTAAGAATCAGGTCAGGTCAGGAGAATAAACAAACGATGAAGGGGAGGAGGGAGGAGGGAAGACAGAAACAATGTAAATGCAGGAGATGAACGAGCTGACATCGGTGACTGATGACATGCCAAGTGCTTCATGTGAAGGAAAGGGTAGAGAAAAGAGGTTTCATAGGGAAAGCAATTGCGTGAAGCCAAAACACTGGTGGAGGAGCAAAGACTCGACCCAAGCCAAACACCAGCCTATAACATAGGCTGGTGTTTGTTTATATCTGCAAATTGCTTTTTACTCTCTCTCTCTATTCATGGCCTTGTATGCCACTGGCAAGTGAAAGCTCTGTACATGTTCGTGTTTCACTGGATGGTGGTGACAGATATTAGAAACACCGGCAGAACCTGTAATCGGGCACAAAACGCCCCCGATGAATGTGATATAAATAAGCAAAGTTATTCTTGAGGTGGTGAAAATGAGTTTTGTGTGGCCAGAAAAGTGTTCCCTTAAGGAATACATTCCCTGGAGAAGTGCCTGGGGTGATTTCTGTGTATGTCATCAGTATATCTACTGGAGTGAGGGAAGAAAATAAATTCACGATTAAAGAAATATGGTACGTACGAGGGATCGTTTAAGTTTAAAGACGACGTTATGTCACTTTCAGAGCACCATCTTAACTTCTTCACAACATATTAAAGGTATGTGTTGAATGTGTTGATTGTGGATATATAATAAGGCAGGGAGGTTCTTCATTTCAGATTCGAAAACGAGTCAACTCGAAACGCCTGGCCTCCTAGTGACCGACTACTTAGGGCACCTGTTTCAATCAAAAATAACAACATATCATCAACATCAACATAACAACAAAACAACAATCTTTAACAGAATACTCATATGAGAAGCAATCTGATTCCCCACAAGGTAGTGCACTTTTGTATGTATTTATTACGTTAGTTATTTATCTTAGTTAGTTAGTTATTTGTCTTACATGGGGAAACCAATGATATTGTGTACAAGCCATTGATTCTATTTAATGTCATTTGTGGGCATCTTAGCCAAGCACAGTTCTAATCATTGGGTATCAGTCCAGGTAATTAGCCTAAATAATAAAATAATAAAATATAGCTTATAATAGAGTAATGGCTTCACTAGTTGGTGTGTTGCAAGACAAGCACAATATAATTATGTTATTCTGCTTTTTTAGTTGCATCTCATCTTGTTCCACCATAGCTCATTAGCATGGTAACACATGCTTGCATTCACACTCATTATATATATATATATAAATATTGCCTGCTAGCATGTTAGTTGTTTGTGCTCATGCTTTTTTTGTTTGTTTTGAAAGGGGGTTCTATTGATTTGTGTTTTAGGATGCAGGTGTTTTCTTTGCAAGTGTATCTTTCATATATGGATTTTGTTACAATTTGGATAACTGTGCTAAAACTGGGTTACAAACAAAACAAACAAAAATAAAATAACTACATTTGTAGATGATACAGACGTAGTGCCAATTAATACTTCTTCTTGGCATAAACAACGTGTTTTGTCAACATGAACTGACCGTCTCAAAATGAAAAGCAGCAACGAAAGTCTCAATGGACAAACACATCTGCGGCAAAGCTTAACATCACCTATGTACACGTCTGCATTTGAGACACAAGCCCAAGCACACAGTCACAAGTATGTGCACGAGTGTGTAAACACACATGCACCAAAAAATGACACGTGCGCTGAACCTGAACTTGCGGGCCAATGTTTTCCTCCACCAGTCTGTTTGGGGGGGGGGGGGCTCTGAAGCACGTCCATGACCGTGCTTAAAACATGTGATCTAGAGGGTGGAGGTGGTGGTAGATTTTGAGGTTCGGCACGGTGGCATGAAAGGGTCTGACGTAGGCTCGGGAAATCCATGACTTCGATAGACAGCTCTGCCTTGTATCTGCCAAGCAGTGCTGCTCGGGCGGAACAGGCACATTTTTGAGCGTGTGTGGGTACGCATCAGAGAGAGAATGTACTTACGTCTGTGTGGGAGAGAATGTATGTGTGTTTTTGTATGTAGGAGCGCGTGTGTGTGTTTCGGGGTGGGGGGGGGGTATGTGTGTCAGAGACAGAATGTGTGTGTGGGTGTGAGAGGGAGTGTGATTAAGAGAGAGCAAAAAAAAGCATGTATTTGTGTGTATGTGTGTGCACAAAGGATCTGAGGAGTGATACATGAAAGGTGTTGTCCCTCTTCACATTGTAACTGTAGCACATGGCAAGTGCCCTATTTGAAGAAGCTGGATATCCAGGTTAATTGGATAAGTTGAGTCAGGAATTCAAGAAATGGCTGAATTTCCTGTGTGTTAATTAAGTGTTAATTAACACATGCCGATGAAGGCTACTTAAGCAGTGACTGATGTGACAGCTCTGAAAAAAGACATAATGGCTTGTTCCTGACTTAGGAGCGCCGTGGCATTTTGAGGCATCATGGTCAAGCTGCAGGGTCGAGCGGTAGGCCGCCATAGTGGAGTCATGGGGTCTAGCGATGCCATAGCGGAGTCATCGGGTCTAGCGGTAAGCCGCCATAGCAGAGTCATGGGATCTAGCGGTAGGCCGCCATAGCAGAGTCATCAGGTCTAGCGGTAGGCCGCCATAGCAGAGTCATGGGATCTAGCGGTAGGCCACCATAGCGGAGTCATCGGGTCTAGCGGTAGGCCACCATAGCGGAGCCATGGGATCTAGCGGTAGGCCACCATAGCGGAGTCATGGGATCTAGTGGTAGGCCACCATAGCGGAGTCATCGGGTCTAGCGGTAGGCCACCATAGCGGAGTCATGGGATCTAGCGGTAGGCCACCATAGCGGAGTCATGGGATCTAGCGGTAGGCCACCATAGCGGAGTCATGGGATCTAGCGGTAGGCCACCATTGCGGAGTCATGGGGTCTAGCGATGCCATAGCGGAGTCATGGGGTCTAGCGGTAGGCCACCATAGCGGAGTCATGGGGTCTAGCGATGCCACAGCGGAGTCATGGGGTCTAGCGATGCCATAGCGGAGTCATGGGCTCTAGCGGTAGGCCGCCATAGCGGAGTCATGGGGTCTAGTGGTGCGACAGCAACAAGCACTTTGTGGATTTGGCGTGGTGTCTGGAGTATTTTTGACGCACTTTGCGAAGGCCTGCAGCACAAAACTATTTAGGATTAAACCCATATTAAGATTTAGCAACTTTAATAACACTGTTTTTAATGTGAATGGATGTATTTTATACAAATGTCACTACAGTCAGCTTTATAGTAGTACAGTTTCACCTTTCTTCAACAATATGTTTATATTGTATTTTGATAAACCATACATTATATTATAATACACCTTTTGTTCTATTTTGATTTAATCTATTTGATTGTTTTGGTTTGATTGAACGTATCCTAACCTGCTACTACAAAGCAAGTTCAACATGCCCAGAATCTTTTCGTCAGCCGCCTTCACCAAAACCCCAAAACTGCAATCACACATGAGTGGTGTCACAATGGTTAGCACCTCACCTCAAGTCATCCCGGGTTTTCCCACCCCAGCGATGAGGGTGTTACCATTATTCGGGCATTCTTTGCACCATCTTTGCAAACATGGACAAGTCTAGCAGAGGTGCATATTTTACCCAAGGTGAGAAAACTGTGATATAAAGAAAATATAAAGAATTAAGCACAATCAACACCATTGCTGTTCCTAAAGACAGGAAAGAAAGCTGGCAAAAAAATGCCGACTATGTGAATGCATAGGCTACATTAAGTGGCTTATCAATATCACTGCCTCACCATTTAGGCATGAGTAGGTCTGACAATAATTATAATTGTGTATTCCCTTAGATTAATATGTTGGTTAGATATATTGTTATTGCGTACAAGATTTTTCAATTTTAACCTTATTCTTTCAGCTGTAACCCTGGCAGTGTTAAACAGTCTTGGGAAGAAACGACTGTTTAACACTAACAAAGAACAATTCTCAAGTCTCCACCTTTAAATCACGCCTAAAACACACACACACTTATTCCGAGTGGCGTACTCTGTCACACACAGAGTATGTGTGACAGAGTATGCCATTGTTACTTGTTACTTGTTTCTTTTAACTTGTTTGTAAGGTGTCCTTGAGTGCTTTGAAAGGCGCCTCTAAATAAAATGCATTATTATTATTATTATTATAGGGGAGCTGCCAGGCTGGAGTATCCCTTCACATAGCGTCTGTAGTAGCCTGCAAATCCTAAAAATTGTAGCACTTCTTTCCGGTTGGTGGGCGTCAGCCACTCCTTTAACTTGTTGATCTTCTATGGGTCCTCCCTGATGCCGTTAGCCGACACCAAGTGACCCAGGTAGTTCACTTTTCCCTAACGAACTGGCACTTGGAGGGCTTGAGCTTTAGGACATGCTCCTGAAGACTGTCAAAGACGAGTTGCAGCCTCACTAGAAAGCCTCACTGAAAGACGTGGAAAATATTATAATCTCATCCAGGTAAATAAGGAGATGGGTGAAGTTCAAGTCCCCGAAGCAGCAGGTCATTAGTCTTTGAAAAGTGGAGGGCGCATTCTGCAAGCCAAATGGCATCCTATTGGCCTCAAAAAGCCCCATGGCAGTGCTGAACCCGGTCTTGTGCTCGTCATGTTCAGCTACATCCACCTGCCAATAACCGGAGGTTAGGTCAAGGGTAGAGAAGTACTTGGCTTGTCCCAATGACTCTAAAGCCTCCTCGATTCTTGGCAGTGGAAACGCGTCTCGGGTGCTGCAGGAGTTCAGCCTCGGCACAGATGACATTGGTTCCCACCAGGAGGGGGACTGAAGAGGGGAAGTCTGAGTCAGGAACAATGAAGATAGGCACAGCTTCATATTCTTTCCCAAGCACTTTCAGGTCAAATTGAAGCACGCCATGATAGGGTACTGCCTGGCCTGCTGTGCCCTCAATGGGTATTTTGTATGGCTGGAACTTCTTGTGCTTTAGAACTGGGTGGCTCTGCCAGTAGCTGTGGGTGAGGCTGGTTATCTGGGAGCCAGAGTCAATGAGAGCTTTGCAAGCCTTGCCATTGACTTCCACATTTCCTTCATTCCAGGGACCCACAAGGGCTGTTTCCTCTTCAGTGTGAACCTTTCCTTCTGGCGGGTGGGATGTGCATCCCTCAGCAGGGACGTTAGGCTGGGGGGGGTCACAACCAGGTTGGTATCTGGGAGTACTGCCCGGCAAACTCTGGCTGTATGTCCCAGCTTTCCACAGCGGAAACAGGTGAAGCCTTGTTACAACCCAGCTCGTTAATGAGAGCGGTAACATAAAAACCAAATGTTGAGGTTTACAATAAAATTGATCAAGGGTTAGGGTTGAGTGAAGTCTACAAGGTGAAAACAATTCAAGGCCGACGGATGCTGCTCAAACAAACAAAATAATGTAACCAAAAGAGAACTCCAAACGTTACGTACAAAACGGTGAGCAGCACCCCTACTCCTAATGGGATTAACAAAAGAAAAACTAGTGAATGTGAGTGCGTATAGAATAGCAAAGCCTGGCCCACGTTCGAACAAATCCCGACAGAATAGACAATTGCTGCAGGAGCAAAGTAAGGCGTGTAATGACAGGCCTTCAAGCCAACAGACCGGAACCTCAGCTAGCCAACATTAACGCGGTGAAATGGAAAAGTGGACAGTATGGAAAGAAAAGCCATGACAACATGAGACGAGGTAACAGCAGCCAGGGAGCCTACACAAAGGAGGAGTGTGGGAGATGTGGTAAGCCACAACATTCTGATGAAAAACGTTGCCCTGCATTAAAAAGTAAGTTAAATAAATGTCACAAGAATGGACACTGGGAACGTAAATGTCACTCTAAAGCAGTCAGGGAAGTCACCAGTGAACAGCTGCAACAAACATATTTCCTTGGCGCTGTTGATCGTAAGAATGGAGAAAATAAATGGACTGCGAGCTTAACCATAAACAATGTGGTAGTAGCCTTCAAAATCGACACAGGAGCTGACGCTACCATTATCGATCAAAGGGCATTCAAAAAGATGAGTCCTAAAATACAGTTAGGGCCTCCAGACACATGCTTTGTAAGCCCAGGAGGTGACCTCAAATGTGCAGGCCTGTTCCAAGGCACCACCAGCTAGAGAGAAAATGTTTCTTTCAAAGTGTATGTGATGGATGGAACAAGCTGCTTATTAGGCCGTGAGGAAGCAGTGAAAATGGGCCTAGTTAAGAGGATGGATGAGGTCAGGGGTGTGTTTGGGTCGAGTGGGCTATTGAAAACTGAGCCAGTCAGAATAGCCCTGCATGATGATGCCCAGCCGTATGCAGTGCCAACAGCCAGACGGCTGGGCATCATCATCAAATAACTGCTGCATAATAACAACAAGATGATAGGGAATACATGCATGTTTTTAATAGATAAACCTACACAGTACAGCACAATTCTCAGCCTAATGGTGGATCTCTTTGGAGCCAAGCATCTGCTAAATGACTAAAGGTCTATTTCAATACACAAAG
>JAOPJK010056833.1:0-5000 GCA_027123565.1 Phycis chesteri
TGGGTTCTTCGTTTTTAATTTTTTTTTTTCCCCCCCCCCCCCCCCCCCACGATGTCAGCCTACTCTCACTACTGTTGACGATCTGAAGCGCTTCCACGCGACACCTTGTCAAACCATGTCTCTGCACCGATCATCTGTAATGAATGTGTGCTTTACAGTCGGCTTCACGCCAGTGTGACAGCTCGGTACATCCTCTGTTTGTTTGGTAACGGTAGCAGTCTTTGAACGGAACGTGTGGGTAAGGTGGCAGTGGGAAAGCATCACAGATGTCTTGAAGGTAACAATGAATCGGCAACGCTCAGCATGAGTCTCGCTGGCCGCCTCATTGTGTGAGTAGACGGTTTCTTAATTTGTCGAAATGTGTCACGAAGCCGAGTGTATTTCTGATTTGCGTGATGTTTCCGAAATGAAAGTGCAGAGCAGATTGGTCTCTATAAAAAGGGCCGGTTGATGAGGTCACGTGACGTGAGATTCATGGTGCTGCCAACGCAGTCGCTCAGAAGCAGGCCGGCCAGAACGCGGCCCGCGACAGCGTATCAATCACCAAGTATTTTTGAATCGATGACACGGAATAGCATCCAGCTTTCTGAAAAGGCATCCTGCTGCAGAGGACCACGTGCGCTCGACTGTACTTTTACACGTACGCGACATGTTCCCTTGTCTCCTTAAAGCCAGATCCTTAGACATGTGGTCATTCAATGTGTTCATTATTCCATGATTAATTGAAGAAGAATGTATGTTAGTGTCCGGTAATGTGTGTCAAGTAAACGTTCTCAGCCAGAAGCTTGCACGTGTCAAATGTTTTAAGTGGAGAAAAACAATGATTTGGAAAATGACTTGTTGCCACATTTCCAGTCACCTTTGATCAGATGGATTCCCCTGCTATCATCCTAAATGTTCCCTTGTCGACGTGCTGGAATCATGTTTAGCCACCTTTCATTATGTCAAACAATAGTCAGGGAAACACAAACACATTTTTGTACAAAATAAAATCTTGACAGGTTTGTTCTGGGCTTTGTTCACTGAACCAGATTGTACGCGTTCTAAAGTATTAAAAAAGTACTGACCCTCGGTCCGTCACCTGAGGTTGTATTCTTTTGATGTTTAAGTATTCATTTATACCGACAACTACTTCAGTGAGTTTTCAGATGTGGGGGTGAATTAAGCAGCCTTTCATGCGTGCAGCATATCTGAAACCAGATTAGAAATTAGCTCACAACATCGAGCTGTTGATTGAGGTCTCTGCTATCAAACCATCGGCGTGGAGGCCTGGTAAAAGACTCCACAACACATGGGGGAAACGTTTCTACTGCTCTGCTGCCAAAGTACACCTTCAGATCGTATTAGATTAGCTTTGATTTTGTTTTGTTTCATTTGATTTGATTTCATTCCATTTAACTAAATGTTAATTGAGGGAGTAAAGCGAACACACGGGTAATGACGTTGTGTCTATCTGTGTTGTGTCACAGCCTTCCACCCGACTGGCCGTCTAACCGCGCAGAAGGGAGGCGGCAGACATGTCCATTGAGAATTCACCTGACGTTTGAACTGTTAACGTTAAGTGGTCACACTCTTTGTGTGGCGGTCGTGTGTGTATGTTGCCCTCACAGCACGACAGCAATCACTGGGCCCAGCACTCGCTACTTTATTATAAACTCTAGCAACACAATAACTACATCATCATAATCGAGTAAGAGTGGCAATTTCCTCAAACACTACGTGCATGTCTATCAAGTCTCGATTATATGCATTGTTTTAATGCAGACGAATGCACATTTCCTGCCGCTATATCAGGCTTCAGATCTGATTATTTACTACCTTGTTATTCCCTGCCTCAGTGACATGGGTCCAGCGGTGGCCTAGTTTCTGCGCAGGCCAGGTCTCTTTACTGCAGCAGCAGCAGCACAACCCCGACCAGTTGACTCCGCTGGTTTGGTTACATATCGCCTTTTTGTCACATGGCTGGTTGAGTCGCGATTGGGTTGGGATTCTTCAGAGCCGTGGCCCCAGGCCATCCAGTGGCACGGAGTGTGGGGGGGGTCCATCTCTCACACTGAGACGTCTCTATTACCACAAACACCCCAGAACCAACCAGACTCCCCCACTTCCTTCCCTCTTTAGACCAACAATAAGCCAAGCAGTTATTGGGGAATTATTGCAATATCATCGCGCTCTGCTTGTTAAGCGCAAGTCGCTGGCGATCACTTGACCGCCTATTCTAAGGATTATATTTAATCCTCCTCCGTCCCTCCCTTCACATAGTCTGGCTGCAGCCAGGCCCCCCGCCGCTCATAAAGGCCCACCTGTTGCCTCGGGCTGCCGGGGGAGCTGGTGGGTCGGACTCACGTCAACTTGACAGGGCACCGTGGGAGGGGTCGGCCCCCCGGCCCTCTCCGGAAAACATTTGACTTCCTGGCAAGCGTTCAACGAATCCTCAGATGAGTCCGGGGATCAGACGAGACGCAGGTGTCTCTCGGGGAGGGGCGGGGTTGACGGCGGAAGATCGTTCTTTATCATAAAGTGAATATAAATAAATTAATAAATGTTCACAAAAAACCGCAAGACTACGTACGTGTTTAACAAGGAAAACGACCCAACAGGAACAATAAACACAATTTAAATTATTCAAATTAAATAAAAGTACAAAATCCCTGAATCAGACATTTGAGTTATATTTTATCTAGCCATTGATTACTGCCAATGTGTCAAACGCCAGCCAGTGGAACAGCATACGGAAGACGGAGAAGCGCGCAGTAACAGTTATTCAAACGTGCTAATATAGATCGCTTCCCCTGCTCACCGTCATGCTAACAACAAGACGTTTCACCATGTGAACCTGCAGGCATAGACTGTGACAGAGAGAGAGGAGAGACGTGGGGGGGAAAGTGTTCAGGGTGATTTGGTGCTAGTGTGTTCGCCCTGCATGAGGTCCCCGCGATCTCAACGGAGCTGAGCTGCAGCTGCTCCTGTTGATGCTGCGCACTGGTGTATGTACACTGCTAGCATAATAACCCAGGGGGTGTGGCGGTAACATGGCTATTAGTCATTCAAAGTAGGATCCCACTACAGATAACTAAGCTGCCTTTTTGTTTCACACTGTGCGGCTCATAGTTGGATTCATTAATAATAAGCTCTTTTGTAAAAAATATTTAAAATAAAAAGCTGCACCCTAAAGTGCATGGGTTTGAGTTTGCGCGGAAAAAGTGTTGGCTTGCCAGAAGACTGCAACCGCCAATCTAAACATGAACTGCATTTCACAGATTATGTGAAATAATTGTCACTTCCACTGGGAAATTCACTTCAACACTTCTCCTAGTATGCCCCCGTGTTGTCTTCCTGTCGCATCTGGCAAGTGTACAAAGTACATTTCACGTGACAAATCGATTTTTAATTGCACATGGAATCGACTGCAGCCCGGAGAGTCCCCCCAAAGTGCTCTAATTGCTAGCTTTGTTGCACAAGAATGACATGATTGCGCTAGTGGGATGTAATTGCATGTCCTTAATATGCTGATGCATAAACGCTTGACATTCTACAAGGGAACAAAACAGTCCCAACCTGTGTGCTGATGTCCGATTGTTCGCAGGCAGCGAGGCGGCGGTGGGGTCCGTTTTGATCAGCTGGATCAAAGCGTTCCTTTGTTGTCATTAGAAAGTACAAGGCTTAGCAATCCTTTAATTGCCTATTCTTGTTTTGATATCAGTGGTATTTTTTTCGACAAAACAGGATTTCTGTTCATGTGCTGTAACTGCTCGTTCTTTCTTCTCATGACGCAAAAAGGAACTGCCTGTGTTCACGGGACTGGTCGATATAATAAAACTTTGTTAAAACAAGGCTGATGTCATACATACTTGTGGCTTCTACTGGAGCATATGCCATCGTTTCATGTCTCATAGCTCCTAAGTCTACCTTTGATGGTTAGGACATTATGGCTAATAATCAAAATCCTTAATTCAGAATATTAATGGCATTTTCATTCTGTATTCCAAGTCATTGTTGCTGCATATCAATACATGTATGTTGTTATTGTGAATAATGTTTAGAATTTCACATGATGTACGAAATTTTGCTCCATGCTGAAAAACAAGTCGATCTACGCCAAGCGTGATGATTGAAGGAAGGAGTTTAAACTACGTGTTAAACTATACAAAGGTTCACGGCGAGGGCAGAGCAGTTCAGGTTTTAGAGTATCTGAGATGCTTTGCAGGCATCCTGCAGATCGATGATTCACACAATGGGGGTCACCAAGCAGGCTATTCCCCACTGACTGCCCACTTTTTTCTGTATGTGGCTTCGGAAAGATACGTTCTGCATGGCGACTTCGTCTAAGACGTAGTGTAACAAATGTTAACAAATAGTATTATGTATTATGCTATTTAAGCTAGCTATATTAAGCTAGTTATGTTGCTGAATATGCCGTTCAGCTAATGCCCAGAACCATGCATCAGTAAATAGATCTACTTTCCTCTTCTTTGTTTTCACAAAACTGATAGAGCATGCTTGTATTTGACTGAGAGTGGGCACACCATTCATAATGCATCAAGAAGCCAGGCCTTGCTAAAGACCGCCACAGTCACAGACCCAAAGGGCTGCCCAGGACCCTGTTTGACACGACACCCCCTCATCCTGGAGCTGGTAAAGGGCAGTTGCATGAGAATGTACTGATAAAAAGAAACATTTCGCAACCGATACCGGCCAGAATATAAACAACTCTCGGTCAGCCTCGGTCAACCTGGCCATTCTGGATCCACCAATACGAGTTGGTGTAGGGAAGAGAAGAAAGAAGAAAGAAGGAGCACACGTTAAGTTCTACTGCAGTAGCTAATTTACCAAATAGTATCATCTAGTTTTGCTCGTCAACTGCAGAGGTATCTACCAGGACGGCAAGTTAACACTCTGCTGAAAGGCAGAATGAATTGGACAACCCACAAGCAGCGTTCAAGAAACCCTAGACAATGGTGCTGTGAGTTTCTAATTGCAATTAACCTTTCGGTGGTGAT
>JAOPJK010059862.1:0-10023 GCA_027123565.1 Phycis chesteri
TCTGTGTCTGCCGGAAACCATAGCAACGACATTTCGCTGCCAAAAATCACTGTGTTTCTTGTGCAACGACAATAAAGAGCAAGTTGAGTTGAGTTGAGTTATGATGAGTTATAGTTTAAAGTATACTGCAACAGTGTTTGGCGATGGTAAACCACAAACCTGCCATCAGGCAAAATCTAATGAAACACTAACACTTAGTCTAAGAATGAATTGACAAAGAATAAGGATCTCAGCAAAACCTCTTTATTTTGAAACAAATGTTGGCACCACCATAACTAACCTTAATACTTTACTAACAATCAAGGAAAAATGGATTAAAGCTAGGGTAAGCAATTTGTTTTTTAATATGATTTCTCTTTACATCCAGACAGGAATCAATAAATGAAAGGCTGTGACAAAGAAAGTCACAGACCTGTATTAAGCCCATCCAAATCATTTAATTCGTCCTGAATGAAATTATTTGGATGGCCCACCTGTCTGTCTACCTGTCTACCTGCCTGTGCATCATGGTGCGTGTCCAGAGGCATCCACAAGGCCAGGCAGACCGTTTGCTAAAGCTGACAGTTTTGGGGGAGGGGTTTTTTCAGATTTTTTCAGATGGATACTTAAAAGATGCATCTTACTCTGGCTGGTTTCTCCAGATAGCCTACCCTAGCTTTAAAACACATTGAACATTACTAACGTTACAATCCCACGATACATATATGCACAAAAATTTTGCCAAATCCCAGCAAACCTTTGAAGAAGGAATTACAGTCCATGTTTATTTATGGTTTAGAAGAAAGCCAAATTGTGGAAATAATATCACAAACAATATATGCCCAATAACTGTCTGGATTATGTAGCCCATTCAATAAAGTCAGAAACAGTGCAATGATAACCTGCAGTTGATGCAATCATTCCAGCAACAGCTATAACGACATTTGAGGACATGAATACCCCTCCAGCCATTGTCACCATAGCCGTATAATAAGCTGCTTTGCAAATGGAACTTCTCGTCTCCTCTTTTTCTAGTTTTTCTTCTTCTGCTTTTCTCCTCAATTCTTCTTCAATTTTCCTCTGAGCTTCCTCATACATGCTGTTGGTGTAATGCTGCCCCCCGTTCTGTTTCACCATGTGCTTGACCATCCGTAAAAGCTTTTGAACCTGTTTGGGGTCAGCCCCCGGGCCGTTGATCAGTGAGAAATATCTCCCTCCACAACTGTTTCGGAGTCTCTGTAAATCTTTACTCTCGCTCACAAACTGCTCCACCGTTTTCCCGTCCAGCATGTCTTCATGGGTGAACAGAAGGATGGTGTACATGGCAGAATCGGCGCCAAAGTTGGATTTGATCCACTCTATGGTGTTCCTCTCCTCCGCTGTGAATCTGGCCTTCAAACTGACCACCAGTAGAATCGCGTGGGGCCCTGGAACGGACATTTCCACACATTGCTTCATTTTTTCTCCGATGACCTTTTCCGTTTGGTTTGTGTCAAAGAGGCCGGGGCTGTCCACCACCACCACGGCCTGTCCATCTCTGATCACCTGCTCCTTCTGGCAGTTCTCTGTCACGGATCCAGGGGATGTCTCTTCTTTGAAGGCGTCCCCGCGTCCCACGATGGTGTTTGCACTCGCGCTCTTTCCTGAGCCGGTCTTTCCGACCAGGATCAGCCTCACCTGCTTGGGACCCTCAGCATCTGTGGAATATTTAGAGGGAAACATGGAAAGAGTGAACAATGTGCATGCATGTCAACATTTACAATAAATACAGCAAATACATTCCAGCCCCTCCTGTCCTCTCCATGCAAGCTGACATGGAGGACCTTTGGCCTCATCCCTCTGGGCCTTCCTTTGTTCCAGCAGTCGTCAATGTATAACAGCACCTGAGTTTTGTAGATAGTTTGTACATTTAAGTGTCAATAGCATCACATTGATGCTATTGACATGCTATTGACTTGATTAACGTCTGTTTTAGTGACTTCTAGCGAACTGGTCAAGGTGTTTGTATTGTGTGACAGTTAGCACAGCCTCTTTCAAACAAAGTCAGTTTATTAGAGCAATGTGAGAATGAGTGGACTGGGGCTGTGCTCTGCCTGGTGGCTGTCTCCCCCTTATTATTAGCATATTCCTGTGGCAATTCTTCCTCTTTTTGTGGCTCAGTTCCTTTGACAACTATACTCAGTTACGCTACTAAAACCAAAACCTTAAATCACTAAGATGTGAACAAACTTATTCTGGCCATAACTAGTCCCACAGAGACTAGAAAGACTTTCTAAAACCTCAAAAAATAGAAAGTTAATATATAATCAAAGCTAGGGTACGCAACTTTCTTCTCCCTGTGCTGTGACCTTGTCGTGGTGGAGAGGCTTGCGTGCTTCTATGCTCCTGTGAGCTATGCTGGAGGGAGCCATACCTGGCAGGTTCAACCATACCAGATTGGACCTGGGTGAGGAGTGAGACGAAAGGCAGCACCTGGTCCTCCAGGTTGGGGGTTGGGCATGGCGCTAATAACGCCACCCCGTAAAAAAACCTACTGTTACAGAAACTAAAATGAGAAATCCTATTGACATCTGGCCCATAGAAGACCCCGGCCACCCAAACTCTTTGGGTGGCAGTTTGACCACTTGTGATGAAATCCGAAAGGAAGTCAGGAGCACGAAAGAGGGTCTACTGGGGCCTAAAACCAAGATCCGCATTGGAGCATGGAGCATCCGAACCATGTTTGAGACCACCAAGACAGCACAAGTCCTCAGTGAGATGAAAAGGAACCACCTGGACATCCTGGGGATAAGTGAGTGTCACTGGACTGGCTCCGGTCGTCAAGCCCTGCATGATGGGTCTGTCATCCTCCATTCTGGCCACGAGAACACCCACACACATGGTGTAGCCATCTTAATCTACAAGGAGAAGGCCAAAACCTTGCTGGAGTGGGAACCAGTAAGTGAAAGGCTGATCCGAGTACGCCTCAACTCAAAGTTCTGTAAACTCACCATCTTACAGTGCTATGCACCAACCAACGAGGCTGAGGAGGAAGTCAAAGAAGACTGGTATGACCAACTGCAAATGGTGGTTTCAAAGGTACCCCAACATGATGTTCTTCTCCTAACTGGCAACATGAATGCCAAAGTGGGAACCGACAATTCCAACAATGAGAGGGCAATGGGCAGGCATGGGTGTGGCGAAAGAAACAACAATGGTGAACGCCTTGTTGCTTTCTGCATGAACAACAACCTGGTCATCGGCGGTACCATCTTCCCACACGAGCACATCCATAAGCTCACATTGCAGTCACCTGATGGTAGGACCATCAACCAAATCGACCACATCATCATTAATGGTAAATGGCGCAGGTCACTGCAAGATGTTAGAGCTTACCGGGGTGCAGATGCCTATAGTGACCACTACATAATCGCTGCCACCATTAAACTCAAGTTGAAGAAGTCAATCCCACAAGGCCACCGGCAGAAGAAACTGGACATTGCAAAACTCCAGTATCCAAAGAAAAACAAGGAGTTTGTGTTGGAACTCAGAAACCGCTTCAGCACGCCTGAGGCTTCCTCTGAAATGGAAGAAGAAAACACCATAAGCAGCAAATGGAATGCTATCAAGACCTACTCCAAAACAGCACGAAAGGTCCTTGGCTTCAAACAGAAAGGGGCCAAAGAATGGATATCAGCCAACACTTGGCAGAAAGTTGAAGAGAGGAAACAGCTAAGGAAGGCCTGGCCAACCCGTGGCTCCCGAGCTGCATGCGGCTCTTTGCCTGGTTTCATGCGGCTCTTACGTTCATATCGAAGTTTGTGTTTGTGGGTTTTTTTATGTGCGTGTTCGCTTCGCTTAACTTCAATACGGTATTTTCGTAAAACGCGAGATTTTCGTCAAAGTGCGTGAGATGAAAATACCGCAAAGTTTCCCAGTAGGGGCAAGATCATTTGAGTAAACCATTTGTGTCAAGTTCGCTCTCAAAATGGCAGAGAAAAAATGCACAGCAAAACGAAAATATGAAGATGAACACAGGACGTTTTTAACAGAGTGGGAGAGTTTATATTTTTTTGTTGAACGTAATGGCAAGCCATTCTGCCTTATATGTCAGGCGTCATTAGCGCATTTCAAAGCTTCAAATCTTCAGCGCCACTTCAGCTCACTCCATGCTAACATCGACCAGGAATTTCCAAAAGGGACTGAACTTCGCAAGCACAAGTTGGTCACTTTGAAATGTCAGGCAGAAAAGCAGATAGTTTTTCCAAAAATTTACGAAGCACTCAGAGACCGTAACGCTTGCATCGTATCAATTGGCTTGGAACATTGCACGGGCTAAAAAGCCATACAATGAAGGGGAGTTCGTTAAAAAATGCCTCAGTGACGTTGAAATCTTATCTCCTGACAGTATTGTACTGATAATGTATTATACATGTAGTGTTTGGAGTCGCCATAGAGAACAGGGAGAAATAAGTTTGACGGTGATGAACTACTACTGCACTACCGTGCAGGCGGGATGCAATATATTATGGGCATATACTGGAGGGCCATAAAATGAAGTGGAGGGCCGTATCAGCCACCATCAGTCAGATGGCCTAACTAATTATTATACACATTATTTGTCCACCAGGGGGTATTCCACAGCTTTGAATCCTTACAGAAGATACATGGTGGTAGAAAGGTTTTCTATAGATACCTTCAAGTTCGATACTATTTCAACAAAAACCTGGGCATTGCTTTGGAAACAGGGGAGACAGGAATGAAAACTATCTTGTCTATAAATAAATACACAACATGTAATAAGCTTATCTCCAAATTGTACAATGGCATTCTCCAGGCCAAGTCTGGAAATACACTGTATATAAAAGAGGAGGAACTGGAGAAGACTATGTCAAACACAATGGAGTTCAACTGGCTCAACTATATGGCGAGAATTCTGTTGGAAAAATGCTGGTTTTCATTACGCCAGTACAAAAACAACATCAGGGGAATAGTGGTAACTGTTGGAGATTATGTGGGATAAATGATGCTAATCACTTCCATACCTTCTGGAACTGCCAGGTTATTGTGCCCTATTGGCCGGAAATGCATAAACATATCAATAATGTATTTGGGGTCTTCATTCCTTTTAGATGTGATACTGTATACATGGGTGACATCTACTGTATACAGGAGCCGATCATGTGACTCAAAAACAAATGTTCAGTAGTCGAATTGCAGAGAAGATGCATCGACATTATGTTCAGTCATTAAGACAATTAATGCTTGTCCTACATTTTCATATAATTCCTCTTAAAATTGCCCCTATACTCCCAATAAAGGTATGCTACACTTACCCATAGTCTTATAGCCTGTTTCATTGATCTGACTGTTTGGATTGATATAGGATACAATAACCAGCCTGCATCTCACTGGAGAATGGGCTTCACTCACTTTTATTCTGGAGGTTCCCAATGATGCATTCATCAACTTGTTGTTGGTCCTGACCAAACCCGCTCCAAGGCCCTGTTCTCCAGACCTCCACCCCCCCCACCAATCTCTCAGGCTGTAACCTGTGAGGAGAGCCAAATTCAAAACTCACGGATCACCACTGCCTGGCCCACGCGCACCTCCCCCTCTGCGGATGTCGGGAGACATCCACCCGTGTCCCGGCCCCAGCCAGAAACAGCGGTCTCTCAGCAGGGCCGCACCGACGGCCGGCGTGAGCGGCCTCGGGCCCCCAGCGGGGTCGTGCTAATGGCTAGCGCTGGCCTGGTCGCCAGCGCTAGT
Organism: Phycis chesteri; assembly: GCA_027123565.1. Classification (NCBI taxonomy): domain Eukaryota; kingdom Metazoa; phylum Chordata; class Actinopteri; order Gadiformes; family Phycidae; genus Phycis; species Phycis chesteri. The sequence continues at coordinate 5,728 of JAOPJK010059862.1, forward strand.
CTAGCAGCTGTGGAGATCCCAGGACCACACCAGCGTCCCCGGAGCCAGAAACGCCAGGCTAACAATAGCTCAACCACTGACGCCAGCCCGGTCGCTGTGGGGACTCACAGATCATCACTGCCTAATCCACACGGTAACACACCATCACACACGGCCAATGTTGCAGTAGCTAAACAACAGCTGACTAGACTTTTACAGACTGTTAACCACGCCAAAGTTCTCTGGGATCCCAAAGTCAAGCCGAAAGGTATTTTTGGTGGACACATTAATATCAGAAGTATCAAATCCAAGACTGAACAACTACAAAAACTTCTGTCTGACTCCAACCTTGACTACTTGGGACTCTCAGAAACATGGTTGACACCAACAACTCCATCGGGCATTTTTAATATCCCGGAATATAACGTTTTTAGAAGAGATCGTACTAATGGCAAAGGTGGTGCCGTCTTACTTTATGTGAAGAATAACATTCAATGTAAACAGATGGACCTCCCTAATAATGCATTGGAATGTGTTGGAGTCACGATTTCACTCTCTCTTGAAATGTCTTTTAATATTATTGTGCTGTATAGGCCACGTAATGAAAGACACCTTCTTTGATGATGTCAAAGAGGTTCTTAAAATCTGCAATGGTAAAGAGGTTCTTCTAATGGGAGACTTTAACCTAAACTGGATTGATAAAACACGACGAAAGAAACTGAAAATTATAACCAGTCAGTTCCACCTGAGTCAGATGATTAAAAACCCAACCAGATTAACACAGTCCTCTAAAACCTTGCTAGATCTGATTTTCACTAATAAAGTCGACCGCATAAATAAGACCTACAACTTTGTTACGGGAATATCAGATCACAATCTCATCCTGTATAACGCAAGCTTTCCAAATTACGGTATAAAAACCAAAATAAAAGTAAAGACAGGACCAACTCATCATTCATACCTAAAAAAGACCTACAGTACTTAGACAATGAGATAAACGTAATTAATTGGGACAGCATAACCGGTGGTGGCAGTTGTGAGCAGGTTTGTGACATGCTCAGGAAAAACATCACACAAGTACTGAATAAATTCACTCAAACAGCACCACAGAAACACAAGCGCAGACAGAATCTGCCTTGGTTTAATGAGAAGCTCTGATGAAAGACAGAGATGCTGCTCTTAAAAAAATCGCTAAAGTCAGGACTGCTAACCGACAGGCTGGTTTTTAACAGCCTTAGTCACGGGACAGCTTAGAAAAACAAAAGCAAACTTCTTTTTAGATGTCATAAAGCAGGCCAAAGGGAATCCCAAACTTCTATGGAAATGTAATGACCCATTATCAGGTAGGGCGTATCCCAAAAGTGGACCCATAGAGCTTTATGTAAACAACCAAACCAGTTTAGTCACTACTTCAGGAATACGGGACACACACAAGGATTGCGTAGCTGTGGCAACTACTTTTAATGATTATTTTAAAACTGTTTTGGAACTGAGCTGTCCCTCTACAAAACTAACTAACTGCTCTTCTGTTACAACACAGCCTTCTAAGATTTTTAAGGAACGAAACCCCTCCACTATACTTCGCACATACAAACAAATCTAAGGTAACCAAAATCCTGACATCACTCTCTACCTCCAGAGCAAAGGATACCTGGGGGATTGACCAGGTCCTTATAAAAATACATAAGGATACTCTCTCCACCCCAATCATGTATACTGTAATAACAGGTTGCTTGATGAATGTATATTCCCCTCCTCTCTCAAGACTGCCACTGTAACACCTTTCTTCAAATCTGGGGATCGTCATGAAACCTGTAATTACAGACCTATTAGCATACTCCCAGTTACATCTTAAGTTACTGAGAAAGTTGTGGCTGAGCAATTAACATCACATCTCAATAATGAAGGTCTGTTACATCCCAGGCAATATGGCTTTAGAGCGCATCACTCCACGGAAACTGCTTGCTGCCTTTTCCTTGAGACAATTAAAGCTAGTCTTGACAAAGGGGGGGTTGTTGGGGCAGTCTTGCAGTATGTCCTGTCCAGTATGACCGCGAGGAACCTTGGCGTAATACTCGACAATCAACTGTCCTGCACTGCAAACATCACTGCAGTGACCCGATCCTGCAGATTTGCTCTTTACAACATCCGCAGGATCTGGCAATTCCTCACGAGGGAAGCGGCACAGCTCCTGACCCAAGCACTTGTCATCTCCTGCCTCGACTACTGCAACTCGCTCTTAGCCGGACTCCCTGCAACCGCGATAAAACCTTTGCAGCAGAATCAGAACGCTGCAGCACACCTCGTGTTCAACCTACCTAAATTCTCTCATGTGACCCCCCTCTTCCATGACCTCCACTGGCTCCCTGTAGTGGCTCCTATCAAATTCTAGACAATGGTACTGGCCGACAAAGCTGTTAATGGAACATGCCCTACCTACCTCCAAGCATTAGTCAAATCCCACACCCCTGCTCGAGCACTCCGCTCAACTACCTCAGCTGGTCGACTGATACCCCATCACTAAAAGGAGGAAAAGGTCGGATGGCGAAATCACAACTTCTCCGTTTTGGCACCGCAGTGGTGCAGTGGTGAGCTCCCTGCCAATGTCAAGACTGCGGAGTCACCCCCCCGCCCTAAAAAAAAAACCTCTCCTATGCAATTGTATGTTGTCATCTTAACACTATAATTGTTCTTTGTATCTTAACACTTAGCATCATAGGCCAGAGATGTTGTACACTAGCAATGGTTAACCTAGCAATTGGAATGCTTGAAACTTGTTCTGGTGACTTACTGTATTAACAGCAATGAAGTGTTTCACCTTCTTCTGACAAATGTACTTATTGTAAGTCGCTTTGGATAAAAGCGTCTGCTAAATGCCCGAAATGTAAATCCCTATGTCAGCAAAAAACCCGCATCACGCTACCCCTGTTTTGAAATATTGCATGGTGGCAGACCTTTACCACACGAGGAAAACGTGATATGCGTAGTGCTGTGGCGATAACAACATCAACAAAGCCATGAGATGCCTGTGCGGGGTTGAACTCCTAACCGGTATAATTCCAAATTGTAGGGGCAGCTTTTCATTGGGGCATGAAAACAGAGGTGCAAACTAGAAAATTCTAGTTCGCACCTCTGTGCGCCCAGACCAATGGCATTGTTTTCCATATTTTTAATCTTAACGTGATAATTCATCGAATCAATCAAATACGTCCATCAGCAAGCATTCGCGCTACAACTGTAACTAGTTACAGAGAAAAGAAGATGGCTAGCGGAGACTCGTCAATTTGTAAAAGGATCATGGCAACTGCGGTCAAGGAAAATTCCATTGTTTCATTACATCAAACCATTTTTTTGTCGGTCAGATGTGGACAACAAAAGGGTGAAGGACTTGGGACCTGACCTGTCTGGATTTAAACATCTCGCGTTAGACTACTGATCGTGGGAGGACATGTACACGGAGATTCTCCTCAAATGCTTTCTGCTGTTGCTAAGCGGAATTGGCTAGCTGGATGTCCAGTAAGTACTGTGTTTTTTGTTTTCCCTGCCTGTTATTTCTAAGTCCTGGGACTCAAATGTTATGGACTACAAGGACTTAAAACATTTCACTGAAAAAGCCAAGAAGCATGAATGCAGCCACAGCCACCTTGATAATAGCTTGAAGCTAATCTTTTTTGGAAGGCTTAGCATTGCAGAGCAACTCAACGAAGGCGACAGAATTGGCATCAGGAGGCACAACGAAGAGGTGACAAGAATTAGATACATCCTCTCCAGAATTATAGACAGAATTCTGTATGGAATTCATACGGAATTCATGTGGAATTCTGTGAATTCTTTGTAGTACAGTTTGAATTAAATCTTGAGGTTCAGTCGTTTAGCTTCCATCAACGTTTCGATGTGAAGAACAATAATGAGACTAATAGTGATATCTAGGTTGTGCATTCCTATCAATGTCCCTACAATGTCCCAACATCATCCCTCAATGTTGTCTATGGGACAACATTGAGTCTATGTGAGTTTTTTGCATGTGCAATCGCAAATATCTCAAAAAGTTGACAAAAATGAAAGATACATAGCACAGCTATATGGAAGTAGACCTTTGTAATACAGTTCAAATGAAATCTCGAGGTTCAGTCGTTTAGCCTCCATTAATTGCAGAACTTTGGTTGTGGCTTTGAATGTTGTGAATTTGAAAATTTGAAGCCCAAGCGACATAAGGAGGACTTAGTTCAAATAGGAGGCAAAAAAAACGACATAATTGAATATGGCCGACTTTGACGGCACGCCACGGCCACACCCTTCGACGTAGAGTTCGCAAAT
>JAOPJK010060111.1:0-10020 GCA_027123565.1 Phycis chesteri
ATTATGGGCTGGCACGGTGATGTCCATAAATACTGTAAACTTGCCAAAATACTGCATTACAATCCGACAGCTCTACTTCTGTATCATCGTAATCCAGAAGTAAATCCAATTCAATATTATTCTGGTGGTGTATGCAAGATGTAGTTTCAACTGGGGGGGGCTGGGGGGCATTGCTATAAAGCTTGAAAGCAGATAAACAGCGTTTAGCTTAATTGTAAAGCAATGTTGTGCGGGAGCATTTATATGCATCCAGCCACTCCCCACCTTCAGCAGAATTCAAAGTGCAGTGTTAATCGCCACTGATGAAATATCAGCCACGGTAACATTTGGCTGACTAATATTGTTGGGTGTGTTTTAAACTTTAGCTGGCCCTGGCAGAGCTGGAAATTAAGCTTGCTGGTGAATGGTTGACATTTGCCGTAAATTACACGAGTCATGCATTTGCAATTAGTGAGGTGGTGTGAGTGAAACAATGTGAACTGAATTTTAAGGAGTCTATTATGTAGACTTACTGTATGTCACCCCATTCAGTTGACAGTTGATGATCAGTCAACCGTACAAAGAATCCTGCGGGGCAGGTTCAACCGCGTACACCGCGTACACGGAGCATCGACACCTGGGGTTCCACTCGACATTTCTTTGGCTTGCCAACGTAGCTGAGAAGATTCTAATTTACCAACCAAGTGTAATATTTGACGGCCTGTGTAATGATACATGGTGCGCATGTTTAAAAACAAAGCCTGAAGCATTGTGTTGTAACAAAAAGGCAGTATGTTCTCCTTCATGGGTCTCCTCTTCATTGTTAATGTTAGTATTTGGGGTTTTGAAGAATTTAGTAAGGGATGGCTCTTTGGCCATTGGAGCACTTTTACACCTAGTTCGGTAGACTCGGCCCGATTGATGGGTGAAGTTGATACTTTGTTACATTTTAATTTGGTTCATATAGCTCATTCATTCATCACACTAGAAGTTGTTAGGTGAACCATACATTGTAAAACACATGTCACACTGTTGAGCTGGTCACTCGTCTATTGGACAGAACAGCCATTGGAAACTCATAACTCTTCCTTGACAATAATGATGGACAATAATAATAACTTGTGCGGTCTTGGGTTTTTGCGTTTTACTTTGGTAGAAGCAGTTGCTTTATGTAGTCTCCAGCCATATTTGGATGAGTGCTCTGGGGGCAGCAGTAGCTCAGTGGATAGAGCGGGTGGATAGAGCGGGTCGTCCACTAACCATGGGGTCGGCGGTTCGATCAACTTGCTCCCCGGGCGCTGAACATAGCAGCCCACTGCTCCTATGTACCTTAGGATGGGTCAAATGCAGGGAACAAATTCCGTTCCCATATTTTAAAAACACTGAGAATGACCAATAAAGGTCCTCTCTTCTTCTCTCTCTCGCCTCATGATTACACCATGTATGACTGAGACTCATTTTAATGAAGGGAAGGTTCACGTAGGCTGTGGCCTAACAGCCAATATAACAATATACAACAATATAATTATTTCCAATTTGCGGCAAAAATGTCATTCAACCCACAAAAAAAAAATGTGTTCGCTTCCAATAGTTGGATCGGATCACGTTTACACTGAAAGCGAATCAAACCAGAGTTCACTTGGAAGTGGGCCAAAGCCCCTGTTTTCAAGCGGACCAGATTTGGTTTGTTTGGTCCACACCAGAGTTAGAATGAGCATTCACACCACCCCAAAATTGTTATTGTGATCGTTGATTATTGAGTTTGCCACAGGAGAGCAGTAGTCTATGCATTCAGTAAGCTACGCACAAACACACAAACACACAATTAAAGAATTTTAATTGTTGTACATGTTTGTATAGCAATGTATTGTGTCACTTTATAGTCTGTGTCACTGTTATAGCCTAATCAAAAGCCTAATTTAAATTCAAAATTAAATTACATTTAAATCCAAGATGGCTGTCAAGATTTATATTTATCGGCCAATTGAAATTCTAGTTGGCCTGTTGATTGTCGACCCTGTTGAGCCCATCCTTCTGCTAGGGAACCCATACAAGGCCCAAGTCGGCTGTTGTTTGTTTGTAACACTGGGGTTAGGTTGTCACCATGTCGCTTGGAAGAACATAACACATGTCCCCGCTGGGGCCTCACCCTTTACACTGTGAAACTCACTTTTTAGCATTTGGGTTGTATTATAAAATCACCAAATACAATACATTGATTGAAATACAGCTACTTGCAGATTAACTTGGAACAAATGAATAGAAAACAATAGTTTATAAACGACTAGCCTTGTGTATAATTATAGATGGTTATAGTTATAGAGTTAGGAAGAGGGCAATTCGAAGGCACTAAACCAAGGCCCATTGTCTCGTAATCCACCTACGATATCACCTATATACTGTTTTAGTTATTTCAACTTTGGGGAGCTCTCTTTTTTCATCCTACATGTGTTTGCATCCCTGGATCCCGGCTCATTTCTGACCAATCAGTATCTCTTCCCTAATTGGTTCAGAGATTCCATCTTGACTGTCAATCACATGTGTCAAGGCATCACTTGTCTACAGCGAAGAAAGGTAATGAGGGGTTTAGAGAGGGTTGGGACCCATATTCTTTTTCTTGCTCTTTTCTGCTCTTTACAAATCAAGTCTTACCTACAGCAGCTTTATGGGGTTGTATGGTTGAATGACTAGAGATTCAGTTGGTCAATTTGCAATGATTTCTTTGTTACTGAATCTCTGCAATCATTTTAAAACAATGTTTATGATCAAATGAATACATTATTGATTGAAGAACAACCATTTATCTACATTCAAATGAAATCAATGTTTAAGTACGTCGCCTTATCTTGGTGGCACTGTTACTACACTGCACCAGATTGTATTGTAACCCCAATGCGAGGGCCCATGTTTAAGAAACAAATGGCACCAGTACGTGCCAATGCAATGCTTACTATTGGATGGTAGGCTGATTATCAAGAAGATAAATAGGAGTCCAATAGTCCAAGAGATGGACAGTTTGTTTAGACCAAACATCAGAATGGAGAGTGACCATGGAATGGTTGTTGGTGCGTGGTTTGAGAAACTGAAAAAAAGTGAGTGATAGCTGTGCGGGCAAAACATCTTGTTAATGTCAGAAGGTTAAAAAAGAAGGTTAACTGGTTTTCTGTTTCTTTCCTTGTCATTTACCTTTCAAATGAGAAGATAACACTTTGAGAGAATTATTCACCAGAGTTATCATTTCAGAGGAGAATGTAAGCTATAGTTTATTATTTTTATATTTTGAAACGAGATGCATGTCCTCAGCAGTTGGAAATGGTAGTCTATAAAATGGCAACACTTTTTAATGTAATGACACAGGACAAAGGCACAGATGCATCTAATTTATGTGAAAAGCACAAAAATGTATCTAGAGCATATTACAGTTAACTAATAATATTTAGATTCACCTAATATTTTGTGTCTTGAAAAAAGTGAAAAAGTATTTTCACTTTTACATCAAACTTCGAGTATTCTATTGGTCTTGATTTAGTGCTTGTCCAAATAGTGGAAACACAAAACACAAGCTAATTTTTTAATAAATGCCTGTGACATGGACACTGGCATTGATCCCTTGCTAAGGGTTCCTTCCTGGGTTCCATCTTGCCAAGCTTTACGTTATGGGCTTGAACCACAGTGTTTCAACCAATCAGTGTCCTATGAAGAACAACTTGATCTATGTGATACGTGATAGAATGATGGTTCATCCAATCACCTGCCAACATTTTTTGAAAGTGCCTGCCCCTTTTCAAACAGTTTGCAAGGACAACTTCCCACATAGCTCTCTGTAACAAACCATTTGGCGATTTCAAGATGGTCTCATCCCAATTGTAACTGAGTTGCGTGATGGATGTGGTTAATATCCTGATGCCCACCACTATGCTCTCAAGTCAGATGTGGATGAAGATGAACTTGCATATGCATATCATGCATATTTGTACTATTAATTTAACTACATTACAAAATAATATTTGCTAGTATACCCCTGACTACAAGATAAATGTGCCTTGTGAGACCATCCAGATATTCATGTTTGAGCTTTGCATGACTATGAGTCTGTCATTGCCTGGGAAGCAATTTATTTCCACATATGAGCTTACTTAATCTAAAAAGCAACATATTTAATAGTATTAGTATTTAGTTTTAATATTATATATTTAATTGAGCCTGCCTATATTCATCAATATCCACTGCCTTCTCCAAAGAAATTGGTACACCACAGTCGGTCCGCCTCCTTGTGAAAACGTATGTAGTACAAATCTGAAACCTGTGTATGGATGCACAGATCAAGCTGGGCTCTCTCAGGAACCGCCACTACATGTAAACAGGTTGAGACAGTTGTGGCCGCTTTGTGCCTTCCGTGTAAACACATGAGATATATATAAACATATTTTTTTATCAACATGTCTAAATGGGGCCAATAGGGATTTGCTTCTTTGCTGTTTTTTTCCAAAGGTTTGTTGTTTGCCCTGAAGTAACTGCCTAAGGTTGCTTATATTACTTACCCTTACACGTGAGACTACTGTTTTGGAACTGTTGGGGGTGACTGAAGGTGAACAAGTCTGTTCATTATTGATTAAAGAACCCCTCCCTCAACAAACAAATAGATGTTTTTTTTGTGCACCTCAAAGTGTTGATTAAGTATTGTAGCAACACATTTACTCCTTTGTACTACCACGGTCTTAGGATGCAGGATAGCTTAATGTAATAGTAGCCAACAAGTAGCCATCACGAGTTACTGCTGGGATGCAAATCCATAATTCCTGAGCCATGATTGTGAAAACCATGTGGTACAAATCTGAAACCTGTGTGTGGATGCACAGATCAAGTGGGGCTCTCTCATGAACCGCCACTATGTGTAAACAGGTTGAGAACTTAGCCTCATTTATGACCCAATGCCCAATTAAAAACTTTTCTGGGTCACAGAAACTGCAAGTAAACGTGGTTTTACCTGCTTCCTGGGGTCGCAATGGACTTTTGAAGATATGCTGATGATCCGCATGTTTGTTCTTAATTTGGGTGGGATAGTTTGTATCCAAGGTGGATACATGTACAGTGACCATGGTGGCTATGACAAATATACCCGATTGGGTTTGATTTGGTTAAACTGATTCATGCAAAGGTTAGAACCTTAAAAATGGTCCTTGGTGCGAATGAAATTAATGCATATTTTTTGCAAAACGTAAATCACATATGTGTAGAGTCCCATTTAGCTCCTTCAGCTCCATGATTCAATGTGTTCATTGATAATAGACCAAAATGATTACCCATGTGTACATATCCAGCCACTTTGGACTGAAAGATGCATGTTTATGCATGTTCCTCATCATAGCTCTCCTCTTCATTAAACGTTAACGTTAAAGTTAGTTTTGAGGGTTTTAAAGAATTTCGTAAGCGCCTTCTGTTTGCCATTATTATAGCCTACCACAATGATGGCCTACGTGCTCGCGATTGTTGTGAAAATCTGTCTCAGGAAAGCAGTCATAGTGTATGCATTCAGTAAGTAAGGCATTAACGCATATTAACTGACATTTACATTGAGGGCATTTAGCAGACACTTTTGTTCAAAGCGACTTACAATAAGTACATTTGTCAGAAGAAGGTGAAACACATCATTGCTGTTAATACAGTAAGCAAGTCACCAGAACAAGTTCCCAGCATTCCAATTGCTAGGTTAACCATTGCTAGTATGCTGGTATACAGCATCTCTGGCCTATGATGCTACGGCTAAGATACAGAGACGTACCACATACAAGTGCATGAGGGGAGAGTTTTTTTTTTGAGGGGGGGTCAGGTAGAGGATGGATGTTATGCAGGGTTCAGGTGAACTCTGATCAAGTGAGTCTTGAGTCTCTTCCGGAAGATGGAGAGTGACTACGCAGTCCTGACATTGGCAGGGAGCTCGTTCCACCACTGTAGTGCCAAAACGGAGAACAGTTGTGATTTCGCCGTCCGACCCTTTCCTCCTTTTAGTGATGGAGGTACCAGTCGACCAGCTGAGGTAGTTGAGTGGAGCGCTCGAGCAGCGGTGTGGGGTTTCAGTAATGCTTGGAGGTAGGTAGGGGCAGTTCCATTTACAGCTTTGTAGGCCAGTACCATTGTCTTGAATTTGATGCAAGACACTACAGGGAGGGGAGGGGGGTCACGTGGGAGAATTTGGGTTGGTTGAACACGAGGCGTGCTGCAGCGTTATGGATCCGTTGCAAAGGTTTTATCGTGGTTGCAGGGAGTCCGGCTAAGAGCGAGTTGCAGTAGTCGAGGTGGGAGATGGCAAGTGCTTGGGTCAAGAGCTGTGTCGCTTCCCTCATGAGGAATGGCTGGATCCTGCGGATGTTGTAGAGAGCAAATCTGCAGGATCGGGTCAGTGCAGTGATGTTTGCAGTGCAGGACAGTCAATTGTCGAGTCTTACACCAAGGTTCCTCGCGGTCGGTGAAGGACATACTGTAATGCACTCAACCGAGACTAGTAGGTCCCTGTGAGGGCAGTCTTTCCCTGTTACGAAGAGGAGGTCAGTCTTGGAGAGATTTAGCTTTAGGCAATTCGCAGTTGTCCAAGTGCTGATGTCTGCCAGACATTCTGAGATGCGTGTTGCTATCATAGTGTCTGAGGGGGGGAAGGAGAGGAATAGGCGAGTGTCGTGTGCATAACAGTGATAGGAGAAACCGTGTGATGTGATTACAGAGCGTAAAGATCTGGTGTAAAGGAAGAACAGAAGCGGTCCTAGTACTGCGCCTTCAGGGACACTAGTGTCAAGAGAGTAGAGTTAAGTGCGATTCATAAGGTAAGATGTAAACCAGGATAGCGCATTGTCAGTATTGCCGTGATCAGCGAGAGTGGTGAGGAGGATCTGGTGGTTCACGGTGTTGAACGCCGCAGACAGGTCGAGGAGAACAAGAACCGATGAGAGGGAAGAGGCTTGAAGGGACTCTGTCACCGTCAGGAGGGCCGTCTCTATAGAGTGTGCAGTCTTGAAGCCTGACTGATGGGGATCAAGGAACTCGTTTTCTGAGATGTAGGAGGACAGTTGGTTAGAGACTGCACGTTCCATGGTTTTAAAGAAAAGATACCGGTCTGTAGTTGTAGTCAGCAGTGTCGAGGGTAGGTTTCTTAAGGAAACCTGACAGTTTCTGACAATTCGCCAGTCAATGTATCCTTATGAAAAATGTAAATATGATTTTCATTGTGACACATTTTGGTATTGCACATTTTTGTTACTTCATCCAATAGCCTAACAATTATAAAAATTATTAAATTTGACAGCCAAGAAGGTCATCAAGATTAATATTTCCCAGCCAGTTGAAATTCTAGTCGGCTAATGGCCAGTGAATGCCGGCCAACAGAAGTCCTGCTTAGTTTACATTACCTTAGTTACCATGAACATCATTTGTTAACATGAAGACCATTAGTAAATGATTACTAGACCATTAGTCGCTTTGGACAAAAGGGTCTGCTAAATGCCCTAAATGTAAATGTAAATTAGTTAACTGCTTAGTACTGCATTCTTCAATTGTTGATCAATGTACCCTTTTTGTAAAGTGTTGCCCATGCATCTGTTATTTACCTCTTTAAGGTAAATAACATAGAACTCAGGATGCAAGAATTTTTCATCATTCAACATACTGGAGGCATGGTAAATGTTGCTGCCTAGCAAATATGAGTGGTGGTGTGCACTGCCACACACACACACACACGCAGCTTAGAGGGACTATAACTTTCCGCCTCCCAGATTTGTGCACAGTTGTTCTCCACAGACCACCTGTGTCATATCCTTCTCCCTCTCTGCATCTTAGCACCCTAACATGATGTTCTGCTTTTACATCCACACATCTTGTTGCAAGCGAATAAGTAGAACTATGAATACTATCAATCGTGCCTCAAGAAGGTTTTTCAAGAGCTCGGATGGTTTGGGCCAAAAGAATTGTTGGGTTTTTGTCAACCAAATTGTGTGGAATGTTTGAATGATGGGAAATATAAAATGTCTTTCTTTCTCTTTCAGAACACAGAGGTATCTGTGTTTGAGGTGAACATCCGCTTTGTGGGTGGTCTACTCTCTGCCTACTATCTGTCTGGGAAGGAGGTAAGTGTTTCTTGTTTTACTTGGTACCCTTCTGCCCTGTCCTGGAATCAGTTTAATGTGCTTCTTTAGCGAGGTCTTTGCAAGAGTGAAAGGCAACCTAGAGGAGCTTGAGTGCATTTGGCTTCCTCCAATTGGTCGCCATTTGAATCTTTTCCCAAAGAAGCAACACCCTCTTGCTCTGTCTTTGTTTTCCACCTTCTGGAGCAGAGAAGGGAGCAAAGGGAACCTCATCTGTGCTGTCATTGTTCAAAGTTCATTCACAGTTGCTTATGAATAAGTACTCAAAGTATATCAACTAAGAAGAGAAATCCTAATGGAGATACTACCTTGGGAAGAGATGGTAACAGAACCTGTTAGGAGTCTTGCTGTTTTCGCACAATTGGTAATAAGGGAAACAATTCGGACAACAGTTACTTTGGCGGTTTGATTCATATTGTACTGTTTCCTTTAGTTTTTATATTGTAATACAAATCCAGCTATAATGTTTGCTTGAAAGCACACATTAGTTTCACATTTCTGTCTCTTCTTCATTGATCCCATATCAAATTCATGTTGGGCCGTTATCACTACTACTATTTCAGCTTACAAAGAATGGTGATAAAGGCCTGTGGGGTGTCTATAAAAAGGGTGGAGTCTTGATATCAGATGACAGTCAAAAACGCTGGACAATATTTTCGGTCCTACTTCATATTAATATTACCAATATTATTGGTGAAGTTATCATCCATAATCTATTGAGTGTAGCTGGAAAAAACATGCAACACACATCACTTTAGTTGTCAGACAAGGGAGATGTAGAGAAAGGGGACACGCAAACCACTGGCATTCTCTCAAATTGTAGTTTACCAGCCAACTTCAAGAGCTGTGTTACTGTAGTTGTCCAATTTATTGTCGTCTGTCTCACTCACAGAAAAATAGTAACAGAGGTGCCCACAGCAGAAATGATTTGGGAGGGTGAAAATGCTGAGAAAAGGGAGGTTTACCTATAATACACGGATGTTGGTAAGATTCATTATTCCTACTAGGATAGGGATGAGGAAGGCCAGGGTTAGGGAAGGTAGCAGGTGTCTTCCAACAATTTCACCCACTGACTTTGCCTCCTTCCATCGGTCCTTCTCTCAGTCTGTTCCCTATATCGGTCCCAAGCTTGGCAAGGGCTCAAGGGGCCGTCTAGGCCTTTGATGAAAAATTGATCAGTAAAAGGACAGCTGGTACAGCCTGTAAGCAACCCCACTGACAGGCCTTTAACAGCCCCGCCAGACTACTAAACACAGCATGGCTTGTAGTGTAGCACAGCAAGGACCCACCGTCACAGAAAACATGATTGGCGAAAAAAAATATTGGTCAGTGCCCAGAACTATATATACAGCACATTGTCAGCTTTCTTTGAAGACCATCAATTGTATGACTTGATTTCTTTCGGGTTGGAGTAGTATACAAGTCTGTCTGAAATTAAAGGATTTAGCAGTTTTCTAAAACCAGAGGTTATTTGTTGTGATTTTTCTTCAACTGACCCCCTCTTGGCATCAATGTTATTCCAAGTGTTGAGCAGCTTCCTTGGGTGTATCTTTCTTTTGTCCAACACAAGAAAGTGCAACAAGCTGTCCTGGCTAGGTAGTTTTTCTCAAATGGTGCCCATGAACTAACAAATCCACAGGTTTCAGCGCAGTGGCGTGTAAACACAGAATTGAAAGTTATAGATTTGTTCATTTGTGGGCACTATTGGGGAACACTTTCTAGCCAGGGAAGTTGGTATGTGCTTACCAGGGTTGGCCAAAGAGAAAATACAGCTATGGGAGCTGCTAAACCCTGGGGCATTTTGAGTTATTCACACAATGTGATAATATTTTGAGAAGTTGTGGCCATTTGAAAGTAGGCACATCACAAAAGCTAAAACTGAGAAAAAGCCTCCTAAAGATTTGCAGTT
>JAOPJK010060350.1:0-10013 GCA_027123565.1 Phycis chesteri
CCCCCCCCGGCCCCCGCCCCCCCCCCCCCCCCCCCCCCCCCCCCCCCCCGCCCCCCGCCCCCCCCCCCCCGCATAGGGAGAAGAAGGGTGTCACGACAACGGGTGAAGAGGCATGACAGAGGAGCGGGATGAGAGGAGGAGGCGGTGGTGGTGGGTGGAGGCTCTCACACACAGGGGAAGTGGAGGGGGAGGAACCCAGAGACTTGGGTCCGGACAGGAAGATAAGGGGGAGGAGGAGAGGTGAGGGGGACATCAACAGGAGGTGAGGGGGGGACACTGGTTCTAGTTACAACTGTATTCCCTTGTGATAAGCAAGTAATCCTAAATCGGCTTCCTGTTGCTAAGTCTCCATCAACTCCTCCAGCCCTGGATCTTGATCACAGTCCCCACAGAGACAGAACAAACCTCTTTGTAGCCTCAAGCATCATCGGCCTTCTGTAACATCTCCACAAGTTGTCAGGTTGTAATCGAGAGAAACGAGGCTTTAGCACCAGCAGACGGACCGGGTTCGAGCAAGGCGGTTTGAGAACGGCGGAACAGCTGGCTAACGGGCTAGCAGCAGCCAACTGCCCTTAACTATGAGTGATTGCAGCCACCGCTACAGGCTACGCTAAACAATTTTAGTTTTTTTTATTGGTAAAAAAACCCCAATGAAAAACACCATTAGATTTTTTTGTTTGTCAGGGATGGGATTGTTCCAAGACCATCTACTCACTCCTTCTGTGTTGCATGTGTTTGCACTGCACTTCAGCAGCTGACGGCTACAGGCAGCAAACATGCTATGCTGCAGGAGCTACTACGCTGCAGGAGCTACCCTATAAGCAGCAGACAGGCTACACTACAGGGGCTACGCTACAGGGGCTACGCTACAGGGGCTACGCTACAGGGGCTACTCTACAGGAGCTACTCTACAGGGGCTACTCCACAGGGGCTATGCTACAGGGGCTACGCTACAGGGGCTACGCTACAGGGGCTACTCTACAGGGGCTACGCCACAGGGGCTACTCTACAGGAGCTACTCTACAGGGGCTACGCTACAGGGGCTACTCTACAGGGGCTACTCCACAGGGGCTATGCTACAGGGGCTACGCTACAGGGGCTACGCTACAGGGGCTACTCTACAGGGGCTACGCTACAGGGGCTACGCTACAGGGGCTACTCTACAGGGGCTACTCTACAGGGGCTAGTGCGGTGGCCATCCACAGGAAAGTCGCTACTTACAAGCGATTACGTCACATCTGGGTCGCTAGCTAGAAACCCTTACTGCGCGGTTTGACGTTGACAACTTGCTGCTTGTCCTTGGGAAACGGTTTTGCTTTTGGGCCTCTGGTCGATAAATTCCCCCATTTAAAAAAAGTTGAGCTTCCATAGCTGTACAGAGGATTTTCCAAAACATCTCAAAACCTTTGTCCTCAGTGGAGCCACCTAGACATCCACCTACTCTACCTGAGTAGGGAGCATGTTTTACAGAGGAAACCATTCAAGAAGCTGATAAATTACGGACTGGCATTTCAAAAGAGCCTCCCTAACCCGACCATAACAACGGCAGCTGTGTTCCCCAAGCTTTCACCAAGCAGAGCTAAGCAGAGCTTTTAGCATATTAGCTATCATCTTCTACTTTCACTCCGATGATCACCTTGCAGGTTGGGAACCTGTTTGGACAAAACTCCAGCCATCTCACATCATCTCATAAACCTACGAGGAGGCCAGACATATAACAATAAGAAGGCAGAAGCTAACCAGCTCACCTCGAGACACAATAGTCTGTAGGACACACGAGAACACACATATGGATACAGATACTGTATCATGTTCTGTGTCATGTGTACACATTCCTCAATAACATTTCATGTTTGGACACTGATAATTGCATATTGTCGTGTGTGAATGTATTTAAGATATTAATCACATTTCAGAAGATTTAATTACACACTAAACATACACTACATTACACACTGAACTACACACAACATCACAAACTAAAGTACAAACTACATCACACACTAAACTACAGACTACATCACACACTAAACTACACACTACATCACACACTAAACTACACACATCACAAACTAAACTACACACTACACCACACACTAAACTACACACTACATCACACACTAAACTACACACAACATCACAAACTAAACTACACACTACACACTAAACTACACACTACATCCCACACTAAACTACACACAACATCACAAACTAAACTACACACTACACCACACACTAAACTACAGACTACATCACACTGTAAACTACACACAACATCACACACTAAAATACACACAACATCACACACTAAAATACACACTACATCACACACTAAACTGTGTGTACTTTAGGTGCCTGAGTGCAACGTGTTGATGGTAAAGCTGTGGTGGCCCGCCCTGTTTTCATTTCAGCCCACCGGGGTGTTTTTTTTAATGCTATTGATTTGGTTTCACCGCGTTTCAGATCCCTAAACAGGCCCGTTCACACTCCGCAGGGTTGAGTTCTGCAGCCAGGACTCATCCCACGCTGTGCTGGCCACCAGCATCACGGCAGCTTCTTCACCTTCTGATTGACCAGTTCAACTTTCCATGACTTTGGTGCGCGAGTGTCAACAGTGGGAATTGTGAGTGAAGAAGACAACAATGGCTGTAAGTACTGTACTCCTTCAAGGTCTCCATTGGGTCCTGGATCAGAGGAAGACCTACCAGCCTACAGTGTAAACAAAAAGGCAGGCTGGCAGGGTTGAGCTGTCCATCATATCTCTTGAGGTCTTTAACATCGGATCACTACATTCTTCTGTATTAGGTTCTGTCTTAATATGACCCTTGTCTCTGTGTGGACGGCCATTTGTAAAACTCTGAATGTATTTGGCCAATGAGGAGCGAGCTTACCCATCACATGGTCTGGAACGCCTTCTTGGCCTTTCTCCAGGTTCATCATGTGACTCATCTAGGAGATAGATCACATGGCATCACATCTATTACATCACCTGTAGTACATCACATTCATTACGTCACATTTATTCCAAAAACAGACTCAACATCATGTTTCAACTTACCATACTAGCCATACAAAAATATAACTATGTACATAGACATAGGGATATGTATGTATTTATATGGCCAATGATATCTTATGATGAGTGTATAATATGTTGTCCATGAATGTATGTTTGTGACTCGCTGGTCATTTCAGTCTCCTCATGTCTCCATCTTCACAGAGTTGTCCGAGGAAGCCCCCTGATTCGCCGGTGTTGAGTTTCAACACTCTAACGTGATTGGTGGAGACACAGAGTCTCACCACTTTGCCTCACATATCTCTATCACAGAGGTTAAGTTTCCCCTCCTCCTCTCCTTGTTCTCCTCCTCCTCCTCTCCACCTCTCTCTCTCCTCTTTTTTCGTCTCCTCTCTTTTCGCTATTTTTTGAGCAGATAAGGAACACGAGGGAGCCGTTGTAATCATGAACCTGGTGTGATGTTTGAGATCACCACAAACTAAAGCTTTTACTCAAAAACAATCGCACACCTGTGTGCAAAGTCTGTTTCTGTGCATGACTCATTTGCAATTATTGTTCTACCTCTGTCTGACTCATACTCTAAATCAATAGCAGGCCTACCTCTGCAAGGAATGTGACAGATGATGATGGTTTCCATGGTGTCTCTGTGTGTGTGTGTGTGTGTGTGTGTATTTGAGTGCAGACACATGCATTATTATTAACATTTCATGTGTGTTTTGGTCGAGTCCCGGACACTGGCCTCTATATTATTCAAAATTCTACCGCATCTTTACAGTAGAACTCTCTACTGCAAGTTCTACTGTCTTCTACTGTCTTCTTCTTTGTTCTACTGAATTCTACAGTGCTCTACTGTGTTCTTCAAGGTACGTCTAGGTTCTGTTCTTCTAGGTGCTACTGTGTTCTTCCACTTTCTACTGTGTTCTTCTGGATTCTACTGTGTTCTTCCACTTTCTACTGTATTCTTCTGGGTTCTACTGTGCTCAAACTCACAGTTGCAGCGCTGTGGATATCGTTCTCCCCCTTGGCTTCATTGTGTTGTTGTTCTTGTTGTTGTTGTTGTTGTTGCATTGGCGGCGCCAGCACCGAAGCTTCTGGGGCATGTCCCATCGGACCGGTCCTGTCCGATAACATACGTTTGTTATCATTCTCAATACTGCATGGAAGGTGCATGGAGCACGTCACATAACCAGCGCAAACCACACGTAGAGGTCACCACCCCTACCCCTACCCCATTATCTTCAAACTATCTAACCCAACCCCTACCACACTTTCTTCAAACTATCTAACCCAACCCCTACCCCATTATCTTCAAACTATCTAGCCCTACCACTACCACATCATCTTCAAACTATATAACTCAACCCCTACCCCATTATCTTCAATCTATCTTAACCCTAGCACATCAGCCACAATCAACCTAACCCCAACACATTATCTTCACTCTACCTTAACCTTTACCTTAACCCTAACACATTATCTTCAATCTACTATACCCTAACCTTAACCCTAACACATTATCCTCACTCTACCTTAACCCTAACACATCATCTTCAATCTACTATACCCTAACCTTAACCCTAACACATTATCTTCACTTTACCTTAACCCTAACACATTATCTTCACTCTACCTTAACCCTAACATATTATATTCAATCTACCTTAACCCTTAGACATTATCTTTAATCTACCTTAACCCTTACACATTATCTTCAATCTACCTTACCGTAACCTTAACCCTTACACATTATCTTCAATCTACCTTAAACCAAACACATTATCTTCAATCTACTTTACCCTAACCTTAACCCTAACACATTATCTTCAATCTACCTAACCCTAACCCTTTCTTCTATTATCTGATACAGGTCATTAAGGTGCAGGTAGGGGTTAGACACTGTAGAAATATGTAATTGAGGAGCAGGTCAGGGTTAGACAATACAAATACAGGCCATTAAGGAGCAGGTAGGGGTTATCCCCCCCTGTGCCACATGCCATCACCACAGGACTTCCTCGTCCCCAGTACACAACATGAGGTGGTGAGAATGTATTCAATTTAGAAACAGAAGAATGATATCAATGGAAAGGATTGCTGTATTAAATGATCTGGGATCAAAAATGATTCCTACTTAGTTTAAGATGTTGTCACTGACCTGCCGAGCAGTTCCTTCACCAGCGGCTCCTTTCCCATGTAAACAGCCGTGCACTGTATCTGGCTGGCGATCTGGCCCACATGGATGTGGCACTGGTCCAGGATGGAGCCCAGCTTGCTGTTGGTGGGAGACACATTCTGGCCCTCCACACTGGCTCTGCAGTCGCTTTTCCTCTTCTCCTTCTTGTCCGACCTCGCCTGCCGAACCCCCAGGACGGAGGACATCTTCACCTCCTTTTTGTCTTCCTTGGTTTTGGGCGTTTCTGGCTTCTTGCCACCTAGAGCCGGAAGTTTGGATTTCCGAAGGCCGAACCAGTTTGCCAGGGAGGGACCGGTCTTCTGTTTAGCCTCCGAAGCAGAGACCTTCTCCTGCTCCTGACACTTCTGGAGGTTCTCTTCAATTCCCATCATGACTTTCTCCTCCATGGTACAGGAGGTCCGACTGCCATTCTTCTCCTCGACGGCCGTCCGGTTCGGGGGTTCCATGTGGGGTTTCGGACTGTGGGGGTCTGGCTTGTGGGGACCCCCGGGGGTGCTGGCAGTGATCAGCAAGCTTGAGATTTCAGAGGGGGTGGGAGCAAGTGAGGATGAAGCCTGACTCTGCGGATGAGAGGCAACCTTTGAAGGTTTGCGGACGTTCCTCAAGCCACTTCTCTCGGTGCCGGGCAAGCTCCGCACCTCTCTCTCAACCTGCAGTCCCTCCGGTGGGCCTCCGGATCCCGGTTTGGCGGTCCGAGGAGAGACAATACCATAGGTGCTGAGCTCCGTCATGCCTCCATAGTAACTGACCCGTGTGCCGGGGGACCGGAGCGGGCTCTGGGAGGCCAGGCCGGCTGGGACCTCCGACGAGCTCTGCCTGGAGAGAGAACTCCCCCTCTCTCCGGAGTTGGTGATGATGTGTGTTCGGATCTTTCCCGGCACATCATGAACGCTCACATCGGGTTTCTCCATGTAGTTGGTGCTGAAACTCTGGCTGCGGGCCTTGGCACCGTTCATCCCCAACGCTGGCTTCAAGTGTGGCTTTGTGCTGACTGATATGGATCGCAGGAAGAGCTGACTTCCTCTTTTACCGCTGTCACAAAACTCGGCCTCCTCGGGCACCGCGGTCCGTCGGTGCTCTGCTGCACATACTCTAGTTTGGGCCTCGGTACCGGCCACAGCGTTAACCGATGCCGACGGGATGCTTGCACATACCAAGGAGGCGTTTGAATTCACAGTCTCCTTGGAGACCGAATTGATATGGTCCTTCTCATGTTTCCCTGGAACTGAGGCGGCGTTCTTGCGGCTGGTCGGAGATTTTAGAAACGCTTTGAAGCCCACAGGGATCCGCGTCTTAGAAGCATGTTCACTTTGGCTCGGGGAACTCGCTGCAGAGCATGGTGGACAAACCATCTTGCCATCCTGCTGTTCTGTCATGTCCTGAGGTCGGTCCGGAAGGGTCACAGGTAAAGCGGCGCAGGTCCTGAGTATGGGTTGAGGGGTGTTGTCGAGCAATGGCCCTCTCTTGGTCACGAATGTACCCTGGAACGAGCACCCTCGCAGAGCATTGTAGGGCGGGGGAACATTCTTTGAGCTTTGAGGTGCAGCTTCGTGCTCTGGGGTACAGCCTGAGTTTGCGTTGGGGAGGTAGTTTATGACAGTGGTCCGCCTAGAAGTGCCATTAGTTGGGGTTTGAGCTGCAGTAGGGAACCTCTGAAGGTGCTGTCCAGTTTTGTCAACCAGTTTCTGAGGTGCAAGCGCGGTCCCATAACCCGCATCCAACTCCAAAGAGTCTCGAGCCTTCGGCGGGAGTGGAGGCTGCGTATTTGGTACTGGGGGAGGGTGATAACTTGGGGGAGGCCCCCTCACAGTGGTCGGTGTGGACGCTTGAGTCTTGTGTGCTTGAGGGGAACCTTCGTAGTTGGGCTTGACCAGCAGGGAGGCACTGCGCCCCGGGGGTGGGGGAGGCGAGGGAGACCTGAGATGCTTATTGCTAGGTTCACAGTGTTTGTCTCTGGTGGGCTCCTCTCCCCTGTCTCCACGATCCAGCTGCCTCCCAGTCAGGTGGGGCATAGCAGACGAGGGGACCCGGGCCGGGGAGTTGCAGGTCAGTGCCTTGGGGCTCTGTCCAGCACCTCCCCCTGAGGACTTGATGAACCGAGACAGTTTGACTGGAGGGGACAAGGGTGATCGGTCCTCACCTGGGGGTCCTGAGTTTATGCCGCTGCTTGGGTCAGTGCTGCAGCCCTTGGAGAGTCTGAGGGGAGATACAGACTTGCGTCGGCCGGGGAGCCGAGTTCCGCGGGACTTGAGAGGAGAGGGATCCACCAATGGGATGGACGGACCTTTGCTGGCCCGGTTTCCCGGCGGCTTCATCAGCTTTCTATGCGGCGCCACATGCACCGCCAGCCTCTCAGCACCACCCTCCCTGCCGGTGCAAGCATCAGCAGCCCTTCTCTGACATGCCGATGGCTTCTCTGGGGATTGATGCTCTGTGTGTTTCCTTCCATTTTCCGCCTTTTGCCGGGTCGGCCGCTCCTGTTCAGACGGTCCTGTCGGTGCTTTGCCAACTGGAACATCGCATTGAGGCCCGCCCCCCGATAAGGGCTTCCCTCCGTCGGCATCAAACACAGCCAGGAGACTCTCCCCTGGCCGGGGGACCCGGCACACCCTGGGCTCCATAAGGAGGCCAAAGGGTCCGGGCCTCGCTTCCTCCGACCGTGTCCGTCGCTGCTCCCGTCGTGAATACTGGTGCTCCTGCAGCCTCGCATCTTTCCCGGAGTCACTCTCCACGTGCTCCGAAGAGCAACTAAAACCCACTGGGACATCGCTGGACTCTGAGACAGGGTCCTCGGGGTCCGAGAGGTGCAGCCGGCCGACTGGTTCTGGCAGGGAGATTCTGGTGAAGGCTGAGGTCCGGCTTCGGCCAGGAAGGAAACCGGTGATGAAACTCGTCAGCTTTTCGGGGCGCTCCTTGAAGTCGTACCCGTGTGGGTGCTCGGCCTGCACCGGAACGCCCCCGCCATCGCCGCCAGCAACCCCGACATCCTGAAGCCCTTCCCAGCTGCACAGGCTGTCTGAGATGCTGCGGGAGAGCTTCCGACAGTAAAACCAGTTGTCCTCGCCCGCCACATTGTCTCCGCGGACACGATGCATCGACTCGTCGTCCGCGTCATCAGAGTCATAGGAGATTTTCTTCCAGCCCGTGCCTAGCGCTGCCCCCCTCCCTGCATAAGGGGGATCGGAAACCCCCTTGCCGCCACTTGTGATGCCCAGCGAGTAGATGCCCTCGTTGGAGTTCATGCAGTCCTTGCTGACCCCCACCTTGGAGGTCTCGGCCGAGGAAGGAGCACTGCGGTGCTTCCTCCTCTGGAGCTTCCTCAGACCCTCCAGGATGCGGCTCTCCTTGCGCCGTGTCGGCACCGCCTCCTCCGGGACGCCGCAGATGTGAGTGGGGGCGCCGGAGCCCAGGGACCGCCTGGGCTCCCAGGTCAGGGACGACTGAAGGGGTGGGGTGGGCAGACGGAGACAACAACAACATCAGATTTTGAGGAGGCAACGAATACTAGTGTCATTTTTACCAAAGGCGATGCACAACTGGGGTGTACCATTTTACCAAAGACGATAGACAACTGTGGCATACCATTTTACCAAAGGGCCCACCATCGGTGAAGGAGCCGCTGGAGAAGTCGCTGCATGCGCTGGAGAGAGACATCTCGCTGCTGCTGCAGCTGCTGTGTTGGTATGCACCCATGGGTACCGCTAGGCTCAGACAGCGGTTCACAGGAAGACCTGCCTTCCCGTTCAGCTGGACTTCCTGTCAGCAGGAGGAGGGACGAAAAAGGACACAGTGAGTTGGGAGGGCATTTTGAATGCATCTTGCTTATGGGGTGCATGTGATTTCATAAATGTTTATCTCTTGTTGTGATACAAATTCACATGTACTGCTTATAGGATACAATTCATTATTGTATCTTCTTACTCATGTAAAATAAAAGTTTAATTTGACCTGTCACCTCATATTTAATTGAATATTTTAACTGAACTGTGTATTTGGTCTGCATCGACTGCTGCCTCCCTCCACTGCTCTCGGTGATGCAGCCTTGAGTTTCATCTGTTCCTACAAAGCGCTTCAAAGCTCCTGCCGTTACCATGCTGTGGTGGTGCATAAGAGGTGCACAATGTCCCCAACGCAAAGGAAAGAGAAAGGTCTGTCTTTAGTTTCCACAATGACTGTCCAAGGTGGACCACAGCAGTGGTGACTTCTTTTTGAGACCGGCACGAACTTTCCCTCATCAGCAGGACGGATTAATCTGATTACACCGGTCCCTTTATGAGACCTGCACCAATCACCCACCGGTCCCTTTATGAGACCTGCACCAATCACCGATCGGAGGAACAAGATCACAAGTCCTAACACCGGCAGAGCCCTGGCCCGTGTTAACCAGACAAGTGGATGGATAGATTCACAGTCAGTGTTCAGTAAACACCTAGTATTATCACAGCACATGTGTATGTATGTATGTCATGTATTATTGTAGTATTATATTGTATTATCAAATTGTATCATTGTATTATATTCTGTATTATTAAAGCATTGTGTTTTATTGTTATAGTGTTCTATTGTAGTATTATTAGATTGTCATTGTATTATATTCTGTATTATTAAATATTCATGTTTTATTGTTATACTATTTAAGTGTAGTATTACTAGATTCTGTCATTGTATAATATTCAGAATTATTAAATAATTGGGTTTTATTGTTATAGTATTTTATGGTAGTATTATAGTATTATATTGCATTATTAAATTGAAGCAGTATATTGTATTGTTACACTCCTGTATATTGAGTTAGGGTTGTAGTAT
>JAOPJK010060910.1:0-10003 GCA_027123565.1 Phycis chesteri
ATGCAAAGACAGGATCCCTAGGTTGGCTTCCCAGACAAATGTATAAAAGCTGAAAAAGAAAGCAATCATTTTGTGGCCGAGTCGTCTTTCCCCTACCTTGAGGGCGTCTGGTGAGGCGAAGTATGTGGTGGCGGCGTACTTGACACAGAGCCACAGGTCGTTCATCTGGGCCGCCACGTGGCTCAGGGGCAGGTAGCTCACCACCACCTCCTCCCCAGGCCTCAGCTCCGTCATCTCCCCGGCCGCCGTGGCCGTCCAGGTGAGCTGGAGACGAGGGGACAACGAGCAGATTTCAAAATGACAGCGTTGGATGAGGTTTAGTTGACAGATGGAGCCGTTCTCCATTATATATAACCCCCCCCCCGCCAAGGTTTCCTGTGACACTCACATTATCGTGGCTCAACATGACACCCTTTGGGGTTCCTGTTGTCCCCGAGGTGTAAATGAGGGTGCAGCACTCATTGGCCCTCAGGGAGCCAATCACAGCGTCCAGGGCCCCTTCAGACACGTCCTCTCCCAGCTTCATGAACTCTGCCCACTGGAGGACACAGTGAACCAGAGTTAGGCTAATACTTTATCACTTCAAAATCTAGAACTAATACCATAGACACTGTAAACACTGTACGTGTTACCCCAACACTGCCTGTGCAAAGGACAACTTGTGCTTCCCCTACTCTTCATCAATAATCGATGAAGATAATTTCCCCATTTCATTTATTTTCTTTTTTTCTCCATGAATGTTCCACTGGTCACAATAAAAATGATGAATGAGTGCTTAGGCCTACATGATACTGAAATCCCAGTATTTGAATACTCTTCTCCTAATCAAATGAAAAATATCAACCAAAAAAAAACAACTGGCGCCTGCCAGTCTACCATGGCGTCACCGCTCCAAGCTGTGCATACGCCAGAGGAGATAAAACATCCCCTGCATTCTGCTGCTTATCATCACATTCTGTTGGGAACACAAACTCACCGTATACAGGTTGGGCAGCCTCTCCTGGAGCTCATCTTTGTACTGAACAATAGCTTTGAGATGAGGTAGTTGATCTTTAACCTACACGATGAGTAAGGAAACCATTTAGTAAAACAACAACAGCATGAAGGAAGTAATGCTTTTAACCCTCTTTAACCACAGCCATAGGAACTAACTAACTAACTAAGGTTTCCAGTAAATGTAAATTCCAGTAAATTTCCAAGAATGTAATTAATAATAATGAATTAGCAATTAATTAATTATTTTGCCTTTTACGCAGTAGATTTGCAAACCTAGAAGGGTGTATATCACGTGTAATGGTGATGCCTCAATTCATTTACAGGCAATAGCTGAAATTCACCCAAATTCACCATCAATGAACTAGCTCTGGGGTCAGGAACCACACTTTATCTCTGCATATGGCTGACCATAGACGCGACTGGTAAAAGATTGCATTACCAAATTGAAATACAAATATTGTACAAATGTCTTTCTGGGATACTACATTTGAAATGAAACTACATTTCATTGGAGAAAGTCACAACACTGGGGTCATTTCCAGGTTAACATATTTTAACCAGAAATACCATAAGTCATAATCAGAGTAGATAACAAAATGCCAGACAAAGGGACATGACAACATCATTCTTGCCAGCCTCCATGTGTAATTTGCACTGAGCCAATATATCTCCGACAAAAGGCTGAATGACGATTATATAAACATAAACATAAACAATTCAAGTCCTTTCATTCTGCACGGCTGCACCATCAGACAGGTACCTGACCCCTGACCCCGTCAGTCAGAGGAAGGAACGTTTGTGCTCAAGCACACTTAAACTGGCAAGTTGAGAGAATGACTCTGGTTACACTCGACTCTGCAGGTCAACCTTTCTCAACAGTTAAAAGAATTGTTTTAGGTAAGATACTAGGCGCTCGCACTGGGCCCAACAAACCCCAAGAGGGGCCCAGGGTGCCGGGCCCACTCGTGGCTGTTCAGGTTAGATTTCTTATCGGCAAAACTGGTCGACTGATGGCCACCTTGAGCCAGCCTCCTCCTTCCAGCTGGTGTTTGTCGGGCCGCTGTGTGTAAGCATCTGATACGAAGTGCTACGGTTCCCCACCGCGGGGCTGAAGGTTACCAGGACTTTAGTAGTGGTACCAGCGGTTACTCACCTGCAGAATCTTGACCAGCTGTTTGTGGTTCTCCACAACCAGAACGTTGGCCTCACAGTTGGCAGCCACATACTCGCAGGCTTCAGGAGAGTTGGTGGTGTAGATCCCTGCAGCCAATCCCCTGGTTGGGCAAATCAAATATTAGTTTGGGCCCGTGTGGTGTGGAAACTACCGCGGGGTGGTTAAATATAAAACCCATTGGTCGATTCATATCGACTGATTCTGAAGCACTACTGCAACCACTACTCTAAAACACTTTAAAACACTAGCTACCATAACTTTATTTTTTTATTATACCATACCATTATACCATTATACCATATTATACCATAGTGTTGATTGTCTATTGTTATTGTTGATTGTTTAGTGTCGCACACCAACCACCAAGTCATATTCCTTGTATGTGCAAACCTACTTAGTTGAGCATTTGATTTATTGATTGCCGGCAGAAAAGAATAAAATTACAACAAATAGAATTGAAAAATAAATTCCTTCCCAAATTAAAATTGCCTCCCCTAGATTTAAGAGCGATATAATTGCTATAGGCACATAACAAGTGGCATCATGTATGGTCCTATTCATAGCAAACATGCATGGCCAGCTAAGAGTTACTTTAGGCCTTTGCTTTTTACCCTCATCCTCTCGTAGTCTTATGTGCATGTAACTTATGTGTGCATAGGAAAATCTTCCTAGAGCTGCAGAGCTTACCCTGCAAGAATGCAGCCGATGTTTGAGATGAACCACTCTGGAGAGTTGAATCCCAGAATACCAACCCCATGGTAACGTTCCAGTCCCAGCTAAAAGAAACAACACAAACACTCTTTATTCCCGAACATACATATTTAATGACACCGGGCCACCTTTGCCTCATTTACTGTTGACCTCCATTGCATGTTTTCGACGGGTAATGCCTAATGTTCACGGTGCGGACATGGCTATGAAACAGGAGAGGGATGCGAAGTGTTGGATCCCACACACAGCAGGGGGTGTTTGGTTACAGGCAGATACTCTCCAGAGATGAAAGGTTACTGTGCGTGTGTCGAGGGCAGCGCTGTGTAATCAGCCCTATTGCACACATTACGTGCTGAGATGGAGCAGACACTGCGTCCAAATGTGGAAGTATCAAATGCAAAGTCACCAATTAATCAGCAGAACGGCGTGCACACTGGGACGACTTTGCAGTCAAACACACGAACCTTGAGGAAGCTCTTGGCCGCCGCTCGGCACTGCTGGTAGTACTCCCTCCAGCTGACCATCACCCACTGGCCGTCTTTCTTGGAGGCCAGGGCGGAGAGGTCCCCGTAGTTATCCACCGTCTCCAGGAAGAGCTGATGAATGGTGATGGGAGTCTCGGAACCCGCGCCGGAGCCCTCCATCCGCAGCTTAACAGCCTGGTCCCGGACGGACGTCCACAGCTGGTCGGAAGGGGTCAGCGTGGTTGCCGTCGCAGTGGACAGCGGCACCGCTCTGGGCTCTGTTTTGGACGGACAGCAAGTCCATTCACCCGCCATCACTTAGAGCTGTGTCGTGGAGTGAAAACGCGAAGCCAGGCCGAGGACACCGATCGATTACACGTGTTTGTCTGTTGAAGCCACAGGTGTGCAACATGTGCGCGCCCCTGGCCACACTGTCTGTATTATAGGTGTGCGTTGCGTCGGGAAGGGGCCGGCCTTAGTGACACCAGAGAGAAAACCGGTCTATGGGAATGTCTGCCCACCAAGCTGGTTTTTCAGAAGCAGTCAGCTCCGATTTAAAAGGAAAATGCGGGTAACGTGTGAAAGTGAAAGAATATTAAAAAGCGGAAGCGTTGAATCCACTGTGTACAACAGTGGACAACAGTGGACGCGCGCAGGCCGCCGGAGGTCAGGGCCGTGATGGGAGTGTGTGGTCAGAACGTGAACATTAAGAAACACGTCAAAAAATCTAAAACGTAGGTGTTGACCACCTGGCCGGTGGACTGGCCGACTACCTAATGTGTTGACCAAGCGCTCCGTCTTGAGGTGATCTAATGCGTTGTGCGTTTGGTTCAAATAGTCTACAAAATGTGGTCAAAAAAAGTGGTCAACATAATATGAAGTAGTACGAGTCTGTTTCGCTTGATTGTGACTATATGACTATAGGCCTATGACAAATTAAAATCCCTACTACCAAAATGTATTACAAAATAAAACCTGAACGTAATAAAATCTAAACGTAGGCCTATATCGACGTTTGTTATATTTGGGTGCAATGGGGTCTTGCGCACAGCAGATGGCGGTACGCTGCATGTTAACTAATTTCTGAGGCGCTATGGTTGTCTATTGATCGGCTGTGGCTATGGCTGTGACCACGTCTGGACATAGGCCTACTTTTGGCACAGGATCCACCGAATATTTTGTGCAGCAAAATAAGAACTGTATTCTCATTACCATGTTAAAAAGTGGGATAATGAACACATATCTAACTATTGTTCATTGGTGCGGCATAGCTCAGTGGGTAGAGCGGGTGGTCCACTAACCGGAGGTGGTCCCCACCTCCAACTGTCCACATGTCGAACCCCACAAATGTACTGATTGTAAGTCGCTTTGGACAAAAGCGTCTGCTAAATGTAAATGGTACACATGCATTAAGAAAAATTATTTATAATCAAGATTATGGCCCACTTATAGGTTGCGCTCCACCCTTTGCAAAGCACTGCTGTAGCTGGAACTTTGCAGCGTTGTCTCTATCAATGTTGCACTCTAGACTAGAGGACCCATCGTTATGCAAGCCACTGCGCACATCATACGAGATATGAAGTGGTCAGGTTGGTGCATGCGTCTTTCATACAGTATCTACCTTATCTATCATATCAATGAGGCCCTCCCCTAGATTTAAGAGCGATATAATTGCTATAGGCACATAACTTACCCTCAGAGGGAGCTTCAGATGATTCCTCAGGACATGCTGGGGGCTGGCCTGGTGGTTTGGCTTGGCGAGGTAGCCCTGGTGTTTCCTCTGGTTCCTCCGCGCTTTCCTGTCCCTGTGAGGGCGACGCGGCCCCCGGTGCGTGACTGACGCCGGTCTCCATTGTGTGCGACTCTCCCGCCAGACTCTGTGTCACAGCGAGCTGTGCGTCCGCGGGCTCGGCGTGCAGGATGCTTCCGTTGGTGACCAGCGGGCCGGAGAGGGTCTCGCTCTGAGGCTGCGCGGCGAGGTCGACCACAGTCTGAGCCTCCCCGGGCTCGCTGCTGGAAGGAGAGTTGCGAGGCGGATCAATGAAAGCCAACAACTTGTGCAACACATACGTGGGCCCTTCGGGGGGTACTTTGCATGAAAGGAGATAGTGTTGGGCTGAAGTCGTGTAGCACGAGTGTCATTCTGCATCCACCCTGTTGGTCCACTCACCCGTACAAGATATTTCATTATGCTGTGATGAAGAACATTAAGTGATTCGGCACCGCTGATGTTCTTCACAAACAAGGCGGTCGTTGTTGAAGATGAAATGCACACACACTCACACAGGAATGAGCCAATATCTGCAAGAAGGCTCGCGCGATAGCCAGTCACCTCACTTACCTCGGTGCAAGGTGCTCATTGTGGGGAAGGCCCCCGCCACTGCCGGCAGACTCTTCTGTAGTCATCATCCTGCGAACGCTTCAAATGGAGGAAGTGTTTAAGGTTGAGGGCAGCGGAAGTGAGAACGCGGTCTTGGTTCCTGTCACACCAGCTCCCACACACACTATGAGTTTGAGGCTGTGCGCGGCGCTCTGTTTGAGCACTGTAAGGGCGGACACTCCGTGAGGTCATCGCAACATGTTGTTGCCACATCCAAGGTGGCAGCCATCACGGGCCACTGTGTGTAGAATGTTGAAACTCTGGGTTTAATGCCAAAATGGTACTGGGCCAGGTTCAGGGCCACTCGTAACCACTGTGTCACCGCAGTCAGGTTCGTGCGAGGAGAAACCGGCCGGCTCTTGGGTGTGTGCTACCACTGCCTCGCATTTCCTGGATTCATCTTAAGACATGTTTGGAATTTGGAGGTGGTGGTTGAGTATGGGGTGTGCTGCCTCTCCGCTGAAGGCAGCAGATCTAGTGGCATCTAGTGGTTGATGAGGGATCTGTGGCAGCATGCACAGATCAGGAGTAAAACCAGATTGATTTCCAATCACCAGATAAGCATTCACAAGACACTGTTCTGTGTTCTGTGTTCTGTTGACTTTGTGCAATAAAGATAGAAGAAGATAGTCTGATAATCGTACTATATCACCTGGTGTAAAGTTAATGTTTGTCATCTGGGGTAAAGTTCACATTTGTGTGGCAACACAGAGTGATGGCTGCAGAGTATTGCACATTACGCCAACACCTTCAATCACATCCATATGAACCCACTCTATTTCATAATTGTATTCTTTAACACTTTTTACAAAGCACACTGTGGTCCTCGATGGGAAGGTAAGGCATTGCTAGTATTAAGGTAGTAATAAAGATAAGAGCATCACAGAGAGAGATGTTTAACTAAAATCGTAGACAGATTTACAACTGGCAAGATAGCATTAGACAGCAAACAACATAAAGATGTTATGTTATTAACAGGACAACATGGACTGAGGACTGGCTGTTTCTGTTGACTAAACACTGAAGAAACAAAGGAACCTTCTCACACCACAACAGTTCAATCTGCAGATCTAGAAGATTTAGCTGCATAGTAAACTTAATTCCGAAACGGCCCCAAAATAAATCCCTCTGATTATTTAACAGCGTGTACAGTAATGCATATAACCTCGCCTTAAAAGTGCTGGTCCAAGAACTTACATGACTTCGCACAGGGCCTCTGCTTCTGCTTGAAAACAGTGTGCTCTACCACAGCACAGGCATGCAAATATGACTCTGGTGGTTATGGCCCTTGATATGAGCACACATGTGAGTGTGACAAGGTCATGAACACAGTGGCAGCACCTGTGCTCAGGGCTTTATAAAGAAGTAAACAAACTTGGAGCGTGGTGAAACATGCCAAGTTTTAGTCACGCGCTCCACACTAAGCAGGGATATTCTTAGCAGGAAACGACTGTCTCTCGCTCTGTCGTGAGCAAGCGGCCTTCTGATTGAACAGAATGGCATCACGTTACAAGTGAATGTGTGAATGTGAAATACCAGAAGTGTAAGCTTACCTTAGGCAGAGGTAGGGAGAAATTACACCGAACGGCACCACACGAGTCAGATAAAGACTAGCAACCTGGGTCGACCTTTAGTGGCCTGAGTGTCCAACCAAGTGTCCCTCACCAGCCCCCGCCTTCAAACGTACAAGCCTATCGAGGACTTGTATGTGAGTAAATCATAACACTCAAACACACACACACACACCTCCTCGACACCCCCCATGGAAGGGTGTGGAGCACGTGTTCCCTGAGGCTGACCAGCAGTTAATAGATGCAATACCAAAGGTCAAAGACTTTGAGAAATCAACAGCTCATGTAAGTGGCCCCTGGATTGAAGCCATGGTTCAGAAGTGCGGTGAAGTAGTGCGGCATTCCGATTCATTGTTTCATGAAATATATACATTTGTGTCTGATATCTGTGGTCTTGTGGATGTCGGTTTTTTGTTGTCAGGAATGGAAAAACCAGTACAACGTCAACGCCAGTACAACGTCAATCACCGGAGAGGTGAAGATAGTGGTGAAGACGATTACTGATTTGTGACGAATCATGAGCCTCAGTCGTTTTTAGTTGAGATTCAACTAAAACCGTGCAATCATAGACATTCCCCATTCTTCATACATTTACAGTACTTTGTTGTTTTTAATTTGGATATTTTTAGACACCTTTTATCTAACCGCTAAGTTTGTCTGTCGTGTTGTAGGTGACCTACAGCCCTTTGCAAATGGTTCAGCTGAGGAGGCAGAGCAGTTTTCTTTGTAAATGTAGGGTAAAGTTGAGAGTATCAAGTGGCACATAGTAACCCAGGCCACGGCTCCAAGGTCAGTCAATCACACCACCCAGTCACACCACGCAGGCTGGTTCTGACTGCTATGGTATCCACGTTTGTCTGCAAAGGGTTGCAGATATAATGACATGACACCACTATGACTTCAAACGGCAGAACAAATACTACACGGACCGTTTGGACTAGTTACTATAAAACATAACAGATTACTTGAGTCATACCATAAATAATAGAATATACATAGTATCTGTGTGTCTGCGTGCAGCCCGTCATTGGTTTTATCTGCAGTATTATCACACATTGAGACATAGTTTCGGAATGAGTTCTGAGATGCATCTTCTTTCATTTTTACATAGCAGTATTGTCAGAATGGTATTTCATTATACACGCTGAGATTAGGGAGCAATGATAAATTCCAATCAAACCACAGGTAAAACAGCCAGACAGACAGACAGACAGAGAGAAATACTTTAATGATCCCTGAGGGAAATTGCAAAACAGCCATGTCCCCGTTCTGACCGGCTCGATTTAGATTCATTTCATCCCACAAAGAGTTTGTATGGCAGCAATTAGGAACGCAAACCCCCTACTCGGATTGTGGTCAATCTTTATTTGGATGAATCATATGCATACTTAGAAATATTGACATTTATATAATCAGACCTTGATTTATTCCAAGTGAGTAAATCAAGTGATAACTGTGGCTGTGTGTGAAAAGGGCTTGTCTGCTATTCACACACACACACACACACACACACACACACACACACACACACACACACACTATCCTGGAGGCCACTTCATCTGTCTCCCTCCCAGGACGTGGATGTGGAGGTGGTATACGGACTGGGCCCCATGCATTCCGTCATTGATCACTGCAGACGGCATCAAAAGAAGCACAAAGACAGACATTGAGAGGAACGCACGTCATGTACCGTCCATTACTCACATGTACACTCCGGTTCACCCCTCTCTGGTGGGACAGCTCACCTACTCGGTAGCCTTCGGCCAAACCTTCCTTCTTTGCCACGTTTTTGGCGACGATCAACAGGTGTCCCAGGAGCTTATGATTTGAAAAGGAAAAACAGTGAGCCATTGGTACGTCATAACGAATATGAACTTGTTATTCACTCGCGCCACACTCTTCCGCCCGCGTACCACGGCATCGCTGTCTTGGGCCGCACTGATCCTGGGAATGAGGACCCGCGGAATCACCAGGAAGTGGACCGGCGCCTGGGGGGTGATGTCTCTGAAGGCCAGACACTGGGCACCGGGAGAGACAAGACAGCGGGCATGGAGGGGCCGGTTAGCGTTTCATCAGTAGGGCCGACCCGTAGAAATGTCGGGGGGTTTTTCCGCCAGCGGAAATTACGATTTGAGTGGAAATGTTAATTTAAGATGTCTGTGTAAAACCATTTTGACGTGTTACAAGTACAAATTACTTTTCGACATGTCAAAACCCGATTTACAGATATATTTAATTTAATTATAGATATAAGTAATTCCCTTTTCACTTGTCAGAATGAAAAATTGCTGATATCTAGAAATGAATTGGACTAATGGAATTGTATTATAATTTCCCATTTCAGATATCAACAATCGCATTTTGGGTATGTGGGTGTAATATTCAAGTCCCACAAAGGTAGGTAGGAAATGTCTACCTCACAAATATCCAACAAATGGGCCTTTGTGAAAACTAAGGTGTGGCAAAACAAGGTTTTCATAAGCCTAGGCTACTGTATGTTACAGTTCTACAACTGTAACATACAGTCCTCCAAAAAGAATGTAATTGTGACTAGTCACATTTTAAGTTTAGATATGTAGAATTCTATCTATAATATCTAATGTAAGCAAAATGTTTGTTATCTACAACAAACATTGCCACTCTAATTGAATTGTTGATATTGACATTTGCACCAAAATCTAAATTACATTACGGTTGTATCAAATTA
>JAOPJK010073479.1:3305-13895 GCA_027123565.1 Phycis chesteri
TCCCTTCTGTATTTACCCATCTTCTAAGACACGCATAAGGATGATGATGATGATGATGATGATGATGATGATGATGATGATGATAACAACCTTCTCAATGCGCTCTCTGCGTAGGAATCAGGGAGGTAGTAGATGGGGAGGAGGATGCTTCAAGCCATGCTCACCAGTGTAAGTGGTGCTATGTGATGTAAAGTCGCTTGCATGTGAACGTGTGTATAAAGATGCCGTCTGACTTATTACAGAGGGTGATTTTATTCAAATGTTTTCCTTCAGATATGAATCCTGTGCAATTTTACAAAAGATGTTAGTCTAGGCAATTCATATTCGTAGTTATATATGAGTCATGAGATATTTGTGTTACTATTGCTGTTGCTAGTGCTATAGTTAATACATTGCTCAATACGTCAATATGTAAACAGGGCAGTTGGCAGTCCCTTTGCATTCATTATAGTCCAAGTGTTTAGCAGCTCCCATAGAGCATACGGACTGCTCTGGCTAGGTGGTTTTCTCCAATAGTGATTATAAATGAACAAATCCAAAAGATTCTAGATAGCGAGACAGATAGATACTTTATTAATCCCCATAGGGAAATTTTGGATTTATTCTGTTTTCACGCCAGTGTGCATGCAGACCGAGGCCCGAGGTCAGAGTTTTGTTTGGCAGTGTGATTATTCACACTTCGGATTGCAGAACAACATTTCAATGAGCCCCGCTGGTGAGTATAGGAGGGTTTTAATTGATTGCAACGCAGCCTAAACGTTCTCCTCTCAATCACAATGAGTTGTATGACTGGTCGTAGAAAGAGACTGTCGACTGAATACACATTTAACTTCTTCCCCACTGAGCCAGCTCATTGCGACCGGTGGGTCGAAGAAATACAAGATCCAGTTTGATACAAAATTCCCCTGTTTCAGCTCGAATTTGAACACTAGGAGATCTAAAAGAAAGCTTTTTATGGGTTATACCCAACACTTTTTCTGAACCGTCGTTGGGTAGGAGCGTAATATTGAGCCATGTTATATATGAAACGCACCGACCACCATGGCGTTTTACTATAAGTGTCAATAAGTGACTTGTACATGGCAAACTGTTATTACCTGATGTTACAGCAAACTTCTGCTGTGTCTTCCTTCTCCAGAGAGTTGTTAGGCATGGGCTGGTTTCATAACATACATCCTCATTTGCTTTCAAAATGTTTTGGAGATAATGCTTTCCCAAAATGTTTTAATGAGCAAATGTGTGTTTTTATTATGTATTCTACCAATTGTATTTTATGTCCACCTTGTTGTGTGTCAGCAAGTCTTGTTTGAGTCTTGAGTTAGTTTAATGCTCAACTGGCTGGTCACTATACTAACATACTAACACTATACTATACTACTATACTAACACTAATGCCATGCAATACAGTGTTACTATATTCATAACACCTACAAACTACACACACTGCATATTCTGCATATTTCACTTTTAGTAACAATATGTGGTGATGTGGCACATCTTAAAATCATGGAGTAGACTTTGAAATATATCATTAATAGGTAGTTATGTGAGGCTAATGTAATATCCTGTTTTAACTGAACCACCAGCAGAGCATGCGGATGTGATGGTGGGATTATTTACTTTTATCTAACAGATTTTATCTGATTGAAATTCTAACTGTTAGATTATGAATGATAATGTTGAAGCATTTTGTTTTATTGGGTAATTAAAGACAAGTTAACATAGATCCATTATTTCTTCTAGATCAACATTACTAGAAACATACAGCAGATGTATGTACATGGGGTATAACAGTTAATCCTGTATAAAATAAACTCTAGGACCAGCCTCACCCACTCAAACCTGCTGGTTGTCTAACTCTGAGGCACATCTTTTCACCATTGCAGCCA
Organism: Phycis chesteri; assembly: GCA_027123565.1. Lineage (NCBI taxonomy): Eukaryota > Metazoa > Chordata > Actinopteri > Gadiformes > Phycidae > Phycis > Phycis chesteri. The sequence goes on from JAOPJK010073479.1 coordinate 5,195, forward strand.
ACTTTGCAGTATCATCATAGTAACGTTAGGTGGAGATGTTTCACAACAAGAGAAAAGTACTTTATTTACCTATGCAGGGCTCCAGATGCTGACCAAAACTAACTTTTTAATTTTGCGACGATATTAATTCTGCCAGTCGCCATTGGCCACCGGTTCAGATAAACATTTTTTATTTTTTTATAATAACAATAGAAATTGCTGCATGTTTTGTTTGTGTACTGAGCGATCTTCTCCTGTGCCTGCATTTACCTGCTCTATGGCGGTAGCTCTTGTACGGTTTCCCAACACATAAACTCTACTCTCCTATCCAATAGTGTTTAATTTAGTTCAATATAGTTTAGTTCGAAGGAGTTCGAATTTAGAAGTTAGCTAGCTAGTGGATGCTAATGAGCCAACTTTAGTCAGCTAGTAAAAAAACGAAATGATGTAGAGGCCAATTCCACCAGTGAAAGACCTCAAGAGACAGCCGAGTCATCCCGGCCTGATCAGTGTGCAGTCCTTTACAGATGACAATAACCGAGTGCAGCGAGGTGAGTCTTCCTCCCCCGTCCCTGCTGCTCCCATCCCTAGGAGACACGTTACTGGTTACGGTATGACACGGGGACAATGTACTGCACCTTTTGCACTCAGGCAGGACCAGAGATTGCTGGTGAAACAGGGTTCATTGCCATTTCAAGTCATTTTTAAAAAGAAACGGTGAAGAAGCATGGTGACAGTGAAATACGTGTCATTGCTCGGTCCGCGCTAGTGACAAAGTTGCCGAAAAAGAGATGAAAGAAATAAAACTAAAATTCAACGCAGCCTACATAACAGCAGTGGAGGAAATACCATTCACAAAGTTTAGTTCAGATTTTATTGATGAAGAATGGCATGGATGTGTCAGAGACATATGACAATGACAGAATGTGCAGAGTTCAAAGGTTGCATTGCTGATGAGTTGAAAAGCATTGTGCCGGAGGAAGCTTTAAAGGCAAATTACAAATCACAACTATGGAACTATGACTATGGAACAGATGTCTCAGGAAAATATGTTATGTTTCACTGTCGGCACTTCTCTGACGGAGCAGTCGTGACTTGGCTACTAGGGTTGGCCAAAATTGATCACAGTCATGCAGAAGGAACCCAAAATACGATCAAGGCGCTGCTTGAAAATGCGGATCCACCCAATCCAAACTGGGCACACAAAATGAGTTCTTTCGGAGCAGATGGTGAAAGTGATAACATGGGATGCAACAGCGGGAATCGGGGCATATTTCAGAGGTGATGTAAGTGAGCATGTCCTGTCCTTCCCCTCTCTACCTCATCACCTGGAACTTGCAATGTTAAGGACTCAAAGATCAGTCCCAATGATCGAGAAGGTCCATGACCCTTTACAGCTTGTGTGGAACACGTGTCATTTTGAACAGCAAGCAAGAACAGAGTGCAATCGGTGCAGACCCTACGGCTGTTAAAAAGTCAGCGCTGGCTGCCACACATTCATCAGGCACTCTCGGTTTTCCTTCAGCCAAATGATGCAACGGGGCAGGGGCACTGCACTGCTGGGCATCATCACATGGAGCACCTTGCAGCCACATCCAAACACACTGCCATCAAGGGACGGGCCAAGCACATTGCATTGCAAATGGAAAGCCTGTCTCTTGTTGCCTCTTTTTTCAGAGGTCTCAATACTATCACAATAAATATACAATTAAAATCTCTGATTCTCCCACAAGCGGTTGAAGCGTTTGAAGCAGTCGAGAGTTTTGTCTGGAGACGGTTAAACAAAATGAAGGAAAAACCACTGAGAGAAGGCAAGCTCGAGGAATTCTTACAGCACAGCAGGGAAGGATTTCAGGAAGTACTGCCAGTAAGCAATAGGCGGAGAGCTGCAAGTAACCCCACTGCCATAACCTTCCAAAATGTTGAACTTCAGGGCCCCCAAAGTCATGCTACATTCACAAATGATCAGAATGCAGTCATTGATAAAACCGTTGATACTGTTAAAGAACTAGAGAGGAGATTTGGAAACATGCTGATCAATGCTACTGAGAAAGTATATTCAAAGGGATCAGAGGTCATCAGGGCCCTTTCAGTGTTTTGTCTTCATGCATGGCCAGAAGAAACTGTTGAGGAGCAGGTTGACACATTAGTGAATAGGTACATAGAGCTCTTGACACACAGTGGATGTGATGTTACAGCTGTCCAGAGGGCATGGAAAATGCTGGAAACATTAATGCAAGGCCAGTTCATGGATAAGACATAGTTATGACAGGTGATGTTAAGGAAGGAGCCATTCTGCACAGATTTTAAGAGCTGTCACACAATTTTAATTATGCTTGTGCTTCCCACAGAACACAGAACAGAATCAAGTCAAGTGTGCAGTTCCCCAAGTGTTGCAACACTGGAAGACTGAGTGAGGATCAGTCCTGAGGGCCCCCCACACTTCAGCAGTTTGACCCAGAGCCCAGTGTGAAGCACTGGTTGTCTGCCAGCAATAGAAGGCGCAGATCTAACTACACTGGCTGGCCAAGTGACACTGACATGGTGTTGGTGGGAGATAATTGTACAAAGTTGAATCAGAAGTTAAAAAAAAGTCCCTTCAAGTTGTTATGGTAATGATTGCAGTATATTGAACATCACACATACTGTGCATGTAAATCATACATTGTTTGCTCTGCCTCTATGGGAGGCAGAGCAAACAAAGGCAGTGCAGAGAGGAAATAAGAGGCAGTGAGAGGCACCCTTTCAACAATGTAATATGACATCACTATATTTTGGTTCCTGAAATCTTTATATAAATATTTTGGGATTAGGAGCCAATGGCTCCTAGGTGTTTTCTTTTGCCTGGAGTCCTGCTATGTGTATATGTCCTGTGCACACAGCAGGGGTAATAATTGTGTATAAGCAAATTGTCTGTGTTTTCAGGATCGTGTCAAAGAAGAACATAATGAAAATATAATTGTTCCAAATAGGAGGCCACTTTTACTTGAAATCAATTGGGGATAAACCTCAGAAAAAGGCTGTTTGTTTTTTAAAATACTGGCAGACCATTTGGACACGTCTTAGTACATCGTAGAACACCAGTTAGCGGTTGATTTATACAACTACATATTTGACATTGTACATATAATATTATAACAAACTTAAGCATGAACTACCAATCTAATCCAATAAACCAACATAAATGCAAACACTACTTCGGTGTAGGTTTTGAAAGCAAGCAGGCCCGCATGTGACTGCACTGAGCGCCTCAAGGATGCGGCAAGATGTGAATGTTCCTTGACATTCTTAAACAATTAAACAAAACTTAAACAAAAACATAACAAGTCCTGACTCTTTGAATTGCAAACGTGGGCCAAAACGTGTTGCGCGAGTTCACCACTATCAAGACAAGGAAGGGTTTACCTTGGGTAAATACACGTTCTATTCACTCTCTGATCATGCAGCCTGTGTTTTACTTTCAGCAAAGACGTGGTTATTAACAAAACACGTCAAACATGCTTGTTGCATAATCCTCTTGTCAATCACCCACTCTTGTCATCCTTAATAGAAACATGTGTGTAAATTGTGTCTGTCCGGCTGGCTGGTCACCTGCAGCACAATGAGGCTCACAGTGTCACAGTGTCACAGTGTCAACGCAAAGCCCTCTGGATGATCATGAGCACGACAGCACGTCGACTCCATTGTATTTGAACAGCCACAGGTGTCAAATGTGAACACGTATTTAAAACATTACATCACGTCGCGTCTTCGGGGAAAGTCCTCTTTGTGTCGTCTAACACATCTAACATTTGAACGGATCCGACATGACGTGCGTGTCTGAAACTAACCTTTCGGAACAAGAACAAAAGTATCAGAGGTTTCACTTGTGGTGGGCGGCTGCACACCGCAGAGCGCACTGCAGAGCGTTTGCAGAGGCTCCAGTGTAAACTCACTCAGACGGCAAGCTTCCGCGTCTGATCAAACCCGGCCGTAGATGAAAGCAGTGGCACTGCCAACACAATGAGTTGGAATAAAACAAACATTGAATAACATCCGTGAAATACAGTTGTGTTTTTTAATTTGACTATGAAAGCCATAGTACCCCATTCATTGTCGTAAAGAAGAAACATATATACTGTACATACACATACTGTATATATGTCTATTTTTCATCTCTTCAAAGGTTCATCCTCCTCCCGTGGTTGTTCTTACGGCGCTTGTCCACCTCCAGGGCGCGGTCAAGCCAGTCCCTCTCCTGCTCCGAGCCGGAGTCGCTGGCCTCGCTGGCGTCCGCCGCCAGCAGCCGCGAGTAGTTGATCCGCCGCTGGTGCGGCGTCCGCCACTGCAGCACGGGCAGGCACACGCACCACGCCGCCACGAGGGCCGCCACACCCCTCAGCAGCCAGCCCACCCCGAACCGCTGCACCACCAACCCCCCGGCCAGGCTGCCGAGGGAGGCCCCCAGGCCCGCGCACAGCCAGCTGTACACGCGCCGCACGCTGCTCTCCGTGCCGCCCACCGCCACGTCCTCGCACTGCACGTGCACGGCCCACCACAGGGCCCCCGTGCTCAGGCAGTTGAGGAGCTGGGCGGGCAGCGCGGCCCACGGGCCCCACAGGAAGGAGTAGTAGAGGCACTGGAGCGCCACGCCGGCCGCCCCGGTCAGCAGCACCCTCCAGGGGACGGGGGGTTTGAAGCGCAGGCCCACCAGGCGGGGGAAGGCGGCCCGGGAGAGGGAGCCCGCCGCCAGGGACAGCCCCATGTGATGCTCGTCGGCGCCGGCGTCCTCCATCGCCCACAGCAGGAAGTTCTCCAGCGAGGCGGCGGCGGCCCCCGCCAGCAGGGCCGTGACGGCGCAGAGCAGGGCCCTGGGGTGGGCCCTCACCAGGCGCATGGCCTTGAAGAGCCCGTTGACCGACCGCTTCCTGTTGAGGTGCAGCAGGGGCAGGAAGGCGGCCACCAGCAGCGCCGGCATCGCCAGCACCGCATAGCAGAAGAAGTGCGCGGCGTCGCGGGTCATGTGACCGCCGGCGACCAGGAAGCACGGCAGCCAGCTCACCAGGAGCCCCGTGGCCCCCACGCCGCAGGCCGTGCCCAGCAGGCCCCACGTGTCCGCGTTGCCATGCCGATCCGAGGCGTCCACAGAGTCCAGGTAGTCGTACAGGCCGTCGTCCACCGCCCAGTCCAGAGGCGCCGAGAGCATCTCCCACGCCGACACGGCCATCAGCAGGAGGAAGAAGAGCTGGTGTTGCACATCCATGGCCTTCAGGCTCCCCAGGAAGCCCAGGCCCTCCTCTTCCTCGCCTTCCTTCCTCAAACCCTCGCTGGGGTTTGGGAGATCCAGCGATCTCTTGCGCTTGGCTGGGTGAGACGTGAGGACAGGCCCGTTGCTGGTGGATGCTTCCGGCCGGCTACCACTGACGAGGGCAGAGTCATTTCCCGTGTTCGATCTCTCGTCAGACGTCTCATTAGGCGATGTCCACACTTGGGACGAGGCGTTGCTCAACAGCACGGTGCCATGTGTGGCGTTTCCTGCCTGCGTTGGCGCTGGCGAAACCCCCGCTGCCAAGGTGCTAAAGCGCGGCTGATCCACAGAGAACATGTTTGGGTCAGCGCTAACGCTAGGGCTAGGGCTAGGGCTAGGGCTAGCCGCGGTGGCGTTACAGTGGCCCACCACTGCATCTTCAGCTACAGCGGGGATGAAGGGGAAGAGGAGCGCTACCGCAGCCGAACCCACCAGGGACACGACGATCACCAGCCTGCGCTTGTCGTAGTGCTTCGTTAGCGTGCTAGCCAGCGGGCTCCAGAACAGTGTTATCAGGTGCTTGGTGGCCATGATGGCCCCGGTCATCACGGGGCCCAGGCCCAGGCGCCTGAAGTAGAGCGTGAGGAACGGCAGGACGCAGGCCCGCGCCACGCAGCACAGGAAGTTGAAGCTACCGGCTAGGATTAGCGTCGCCTTGATGTCCACCTGTTTGATTGGCTTCATGGATGCCCACCTCAGGGAGCTAGCTAGCTTGCTGCTGGAGCTGAAGTTCACACACCCTTCACATGGAGAACTAGCTCGGGGGACTACGGCTAAATGGAAGACATAAGACAATTATGTTAATGTCACAGTGTAATAACATGTTTGACCTGAAAATGTATGCATTGGATATTACAAAGTGTGGTAACTAATATGTTGTTGTCCTACAACTTAACTAGCCAATGGTATTTACACAATTGTAAATAGTTTGAATTAACACAACAAATAAATACTTTTTTTGAAAAGCAAACAAACATATGGAACGATACAAACACTTAGACTACAGAGTCGTAGTCTATGTTTCGGAACGTTTTTTGAAGAAAGTAATCAAAACATTTTATTTTTTTTAAAGAAGGCATTGACATCTCCGCATAGACACAGGGCGGACCTCGGCCAGGTGCACCGCAGTGATCCACGTCACGCTCAAAGTTCGCAGATAAAATGAAAGTACATTACCGGTTTAACTTTTGAAGCGGCCCAAGAGCTTATCTTCGTCTGTTGACCATTTTGAAGAAAATAAAAGTGCTCGTGAATGTATTCCTGTGTGGGTATGTGCCGCCGGTTTCTTTTATTGTGTACAAGTACACACCTGTTACGCTGGTGTGTGCGTGGGACTGTGCACTACTGTAGACACATACTGTAGACAGGAAATGTGTCTCTACAGCGACACCGATGGGCGTGGATGGCCTCCGGGTGCCGGGAAGACAAATTTTGAGTTGGCGTTGCGAAAGTCGTTCGTTCGCATGTCCGGATGCATAAGCTTTCCTCTTTGGTCCAGGATGTAACCGCTGGACCTGACAGAACAAACAAGGCCAACAGCAGGTATGAATAGTCACTGTTGACGAGAATAGAATAGAATCGAGTCGTATAAATGATGTAGGCCTATTCTTATTTCAATAAATTATTTTCATTTTCATCATGTTCATTTATCATACTTTATTTTTACTTATTTATTTTTTTATTTTCGTCTTTTGTGAACGCGTAAGTAGGCCTATTATTAATTATAACCTGATTGTAATGTTCATGAAACATACATTAAAATATAACGTCAGAATTCTTTTTTGGCTGATTAAACAAATATCTCTGTTTCATGGTGGTTATTATATTGGATAATACGGCAGATACAGCTGTGGCCTTATTTATTGCCCTGCCCACATCACCCTCTCGAGTCCATTTCTGAAATAACATATCGGTTTCAGCCACTTCTGTGGCTGAAAGTGTTAAGTGTTAATTGTGTTAATTAAGTTATGATTGAAAAAATTATAATGTAACATTGTGTCACAAAACATGTTCATAATCATTGTATGAAACGGGCAGTTTAGTGAAAAATTCTGATTTCTTTCAATAAATTATTGTATTTATTTTTTTATATTTGATGTTGCTGTGTATACATTTTGTGAAATCATAATAGGTAGTCACAGTTTTACCTTATCTTTTTTGCCTAACAACGCCCCCTAGCGGTTTTTAAATTCCTCTAAACCTCTAAACTTCTCATGAATTGTTGGTTAAACATGTTCTCCTCTGAGAAAGCCTTCCTTGTAGATTTCTGTTAATCTTTTAACACCGTTATCCAATGTGTTTCGGGGCAAAAACGGTTTTGTTTGCGCTATAGATTGTTAACATTTCCTTGGGTGCCATTGTTGTTGTTTTTTCATTCGACTGTTGTGTTCCTTATTCGTCATAAATGAAGAGTACCTCCCCTTAATGCTGATTGGTCCTATCATGTTTAAAAAAAAAAAAAATGCTTTCAATGGGCTGGCTGAAGGCCAGACTGATCAGGATGATCTAATAATACATGGACTATGTTTAACATCACTTGATGTGTTCAATTTAGAACATAATATAACTGTAATATGACATTTACCTTCCACATCCTCTCTCGCAATTGGTGGTCATGCGTGTACAAAATGAATTCATCTTTGATGCGTCTGTTATTCTGGTGCTCAGACAAAAAAATACCTTGTTGTAAATACCGCTACTACAATTAACCCTAACCCTAACCCAACAACTACAATTAAATTACACCAATAACTCATTATTGTGTGTCTCAGCAGGCAATGAGGTGAATAATAGTTTTGAGTGCTTTTGAGGGAGATCCAGTTTTAAAGGAAAAATAATTCTTGGCCGTAGACTGTAGAGTGTTGGCATTCCCAGAATATTCCTTAGTATTCCTGAGTACTACACTGTATTGGTGCTCTACGGTACGTTTCCTGTAGTTTCCCTGAGTGAGGATGAAAGTGAAACGGTCCCAGAGTGCCGAAGGTCGAACAGAAGGCTTGAGAGCTTCCCGGAGCGTTGCGATACTGTCGATGAAGGGGCGTACACTATTTACTATTAACCTCGCACAACACTCCACCAAAACCTTGGAGCGCCACTCGGGGCGCGCATTCCGGGACCTTTTCCGTGGCGTTCCAAACTTTCCACGGCGTTCGGGAGTTACACATTTTCAGTGTGTTTAGGAACTTTCCACGCCGCTCAGCGGACTTTCCCCGCGCTGTTCCGGGTCAGTGGTTGGGGGCCGTGAAGGTGTTGATGGGGAGGCAGAGCAGGGAGCAGTAGGCAGGATGCAGGGGCCTGACCCGGCCCGGCAGCGGCCTGTGGGACCGCCAATCAGAACTCCTTCCTGGTTTGCTGCACAGGGAAACGTCACACCTGCACGCCAGTTGAGAGGGAAACAAACACAGCCCCCTCCGGCGTGAAAGTCGTGCATTGTTG
>JAOPJK010099156.1:0-16157 GCA_027123565.1 Phycis chesteri
ACACACACACACACACACACACACACACACACACACACACACACACACACACACACACACACACACAAACACACCTGATTAAATATAAAAAAATTGATTGCAATGGATTGCAATGGTAAATGTCATTGTCAACAATCCTTCGTTGTGACTTTCTCTCAATAACCCCGCCACATACATTCTGGCTGCAGTCCCAAGCTATTGTCATATCAACGAGGACGACTTAGAGCAGGAATCAGTTTTAATCAGTAAAGAGTTACGCGCCCCTAACAGAAAGTGGATGGCAGTCTGGCAGGCCGTGTGTCTGCTGACGACGATCCTGCGCACTGAAATCCCAGACCTTCCACTGTAACGGCAATCACACGGCGCTGTGCTGCTGACGCAGAAGGCCTGCTGCGTCTGGCAGGATGTGCTTCACATCATACCACCACCTTATTTACTGCCCGGGCAGGGACGCAGCAAAACACAGAACTCTGTATTCAAAACAACAGCTTCCGCATGTCAGGCCATTGATCCGAGACAGAGGTGTGTCGTCCCCTTGTAATCCTGTATTCCATCCGCCTGTGCTTTCCACGGTGTCAACAGAGAAAGGACAACGTTAACATCGCACCTCTGACTGAACATTGTTCATCTTGGCAGTGTATCAAAAATCTACTACAACTCTAAACTATGCCCTACTTCTGAGGGTGTAGTTCGGCATTATTAGGTCAATATTTCTCACGCTTTCAAATCTCTATGCCTTCAAGCAGTGCTCACAACAAACTCACGATGTAAAAGTACACACAGTTGACCCACTATCAAGGGCACAACACACACACTGAAAAATTACTAATATATTTTTCTGACATACTTTACAAACAAACTAATGAGATCAGGGCCTCCTGTTCCAACTCCCAGCGGAGGACAGTAGAGTGGTGAAGAATGGACTAACCAGCATCTACATTAACTGCTATTCTGTTTCTATTATGAACCATCGAAAGATAAGGCACATGTTTTATTTCCCCAGTACCTCAGGTCAACTGATCAAGTCATGTATGTTCTCAGTACACGTGTTGACGTGACCTGTCCTGACTCTTCTTCACACTCTTCACACTTTGTTTTCATCAGAGCATAGAAGTCCTGGAATTGCTAATGCCCCCTAAGACTGTAACACCACAGCACTGTTGAGGTATTAAGTAATTGTGGACTAAGGATGATATCCATCCCAGCCAATTCCCTTCATCGCCATGCCAATGAACCGGTCAGTCTACAACAAAATGTGGCTCAGTGTCTACACGCCTACCCTGGCTCAAAATCAGTTCCATTTAATTGAAAGGTTTCAAAAGTGCTATATGTCTGTGCTAGTTTGTGAAATAACGCCCAGTTGCTTTAGATTTTTGTTTCAAGAGTATCTAGTGTGACAATAGCATGGTTTGGGGAAGGCAGGCCATACGTTTGTGTCAATAACAACAAAACAGTGAATATCAACTTTACCTTACAGACTGTGTTATTAGTCTCTGACCTTGTCTGTGCATGTGAGAATCACATGACAGACATAAGCACACGTGTGGCCTAGATATCAACAATCACGCTCAGGCTTTTCAGCCTGTCAGCTGGAGCAGAACGAGAGGAAATGGACAGACTTGCTGCTGGCACTGACTCCTCGCAGAGTGGCCTCTGCTCATGCCCAGTCCCAGACACACTAGAGCTTTTAGGGACGCTACAAAGAAAACATTGCCCCAATCTGAAATGTAGAAAGCATTTGATACAGAATATCTGCGCCCAGGAAACACAAGCAAGGAACGACATGCTGTCGATGAGCTTTTCATTTACTGAATCATCGGATAATTGAAGGCAGTGCATCATACATATTCCATATTAGTCGAGTAATGAATAATATTTCACTTGCCTTGTGAAAATATTACCTGTGAATGTGACCTTGTTTCAGAGCCTGAAGTCACGCGAATAACACTGAAATTAACATGCCCCATCATAATTGGCAAACACAAGATTTTGTAAACACCCACCACAATGAGATTCTATTTCCAGAGTGGAATTAGTTACATGTTGAACCTAGTGATGGCTTAGAAAAACAAATCTGTCAAATGTACAGCAGCACAAGACGTTTGAATCTGAAAACAAGGCTCAGCCTCCTGATTTTCATCCACTAAGGAATGGTGCAACACAAAATTAAACAGCAGAGTATTTCAAAGAGACGAATAAGCAGGTACATCTAATTTCGGGCCCATGCAGGTTTCCTTAGCATAATGGCTATGGGTTGACAGCATTCAATTAATCAATATAGTGGTGCCTAACCAGGGCCCTATGGTGCCTATGGGTGCAAGGCTCGCCTGTATGAAATACGTGAAAACTGAAGAAAAAAACAAACTATTACACTGTATAGATCCACTGATCTGTGATAAACAGACGGCCTGCAGGCGCAATGTGGGCTGCTTTAATGTACTGTCTTGTTGCATTAGATTCAATCTGGTTCACCTCTGCTTATTGGCATATCTTATGCTTTACAATCTCTCATCTCTTGCAATGGTCGGAGAGTCCCTGGACTGCAACAACAGGGGAAACCATCTCGCTAATGCTATTGCACAACGCTAAATCACTTTAATACAGTTTCAGTGACGCTAGTCTGCCAAAGCACACTTCTCATGAGCCATTATGTAACGTCACACTCACTCTGGCTTCTGTGCGTAGTGTCTGCTACAATTGTCAGCAAACCCATAGGCTGCGTTTTGTTTGCATTTGTTTGTCCATGCATAATAAGTCACCACAATACAGACTGCATTCAACTTGTGACACAAGCTGTACTTGGGTTACTGTGAATGGGAGTCTTTTATATCATATTTTTTTTATATTACATTATTTATAATTTAACAAACAACAGTTATTGTTTCATTGCAACCCTTTCTTTTAGGAATGGTTTAACGAAGTTGTACAGTTTATTAAACCATAACTAAAAATTATAAATAAAGACAAACAAATACAATACTTACTGCTGCAGAATGTGGCATCGGATTAAATCCACACTGGTTGCAGACAGAGTTCTTGCACTCAGTACAGGTGTTGTAGTTTGGAGGATCCTTGGAGCCCATGTTGAGTCCCACCTTACACAGTGGACAGGTGGACTGGCCTGCTTTAGGAGCAGCTGGGGAAGCTGCTGCCTTTGAAGGTTCTGATGGGGCTTTGTCCACTTTGGCCTGTTCTGATGGTGGAGCCTTGGCCTGCTGAGGTTGCTCAGGCTTTTTCTGTTGCTCTGCTTTCTGGACAGGAGGTGACTTGGTGTCCTTTGCAGCAGAGAGTTTTGGAGATGCTGGTGGTGTGGTCATCAAGGTGGAGGCAGAGTTCAAGATGGAGGAACCAAAGCCAAACATCTTCCCAGTAACTGACTCTGCAGGCTTGGTCGGTGTGGGTTTAGATTTAGCTCCACCAAACCCAAAGAAGCCACCTGTCTCAGTTTTTACAGGCTGTGGTGGTGCTGGTGCAGATTTGGTGGGAGGAATCTCAGCCTTTGGAACCTTATTCAATGGCTTGTTGGAATTCTGTTGTGCGAGCCCTAGTTTAGCATCTCCTGTTGATGCTTTCAATGGTTCTACACTTGGTGGTTTGACAGGAGGCTGCTGTTGTTCCTGCTGGTCAAGAGTCTGACCTTTTTCCCTCACCACTGCACCTGAAATGCCAGCTTTATCATCCTTTTTGGTCAGAGTTGGCACTTGAGCACCAGCTGCAGGGATTTCATGTTTGCCCAATTGTTTGTCTTTCTCTTGAAGGACAGTGGGACTGGGAACTTTACTTGGTGATTTCATCATGGGTGGTACAGTGGGTTCAGATGGTCCTAATGCTCTCTGCATTTGGCAATTGAGGCAAAGCCACTCCTTTATCTGAAAGAATGAGCACACGTGTCCCATTAAAGTCAAGTTAAGCCATTAAAGTTAAACCTGTAAACCATTTTCATTTTCATCTTCCATAAATTCAACAATAAACAGTATATTCCTTATCTACATGAAACTATATTTGGCATGGTGGATCTATATGATTGTTAATTGGATTTTAGTATATATAGAGAAACTATAGAGAAGGACCAGGGGTTGACATACCTCTTTTGTATCTGGCATTGGATTAAATCCACACTGGTTACAGACAGTGTTCTTGCACTCAGTACAGGTGTTGTAGTTTGGAGGCTCTTTGGAGCCCATGTTGAGTCCCACCTTACAGAGTGGACAGGTGGACTGGCCTGCCTTAGGAGCAGCTGGGGAAGCTACAGCTTTTGGAGGCTCTGATGGAGCTTTGTCCACTTTGACCTTTTCTGATGCTGGAGCCTTGGCCTGCTGAGGTTGCTCTGGCTTCTTCTCTTGCTCTGCTTTCTGGACAGCAGGAGGTTTGGTGTCCTTTGCGGCAGACATTTTCGGAGATGCTGGTGGTGTGGTTATCAAGGTGGATGCAGAGTTGAAGATGGAGGAACCAAAACCAAACATCTTCCCAGTAACCGACTCTGCAGGCTTGGTGGAAGCAGGCTCGGGTTTCGGACCTCCAAAGCCAAAGAAACCTCCAGACTCCTGTTTGACATTCTGAGCTGTAGGAAGGGGAGACTTGGCAGAGGCAGTTTGTGAAGGCTGTGGTGTTGACTGCTGAGGAACTGACCGAGAAAGCTGTGATTTTGATACATTTTGGGGAGGTGATTCTTTGCCAGTGGATAATATCACAGGCTCCTTTGGTGAGGGGTGTTTATGACTACTGTCCTCAGTAGCAATTGGTACTGCTTTCTGGTCCATTGGAGAAGGAGCAGGTTGGTTAGACGTCTGTACTGATGATGGTTGTGGTTTAATCATAGGAAGACCAGGTGGTTCAGATACTCCAAGTGCTCTCTGCATTTGACAATTGAGACATAGCCATTCCTTCACCTAAGGAGAAAATACATATATAATTAATTAATTGTTACTGAACTTCAATAATTCATGATTGTTCAATTCAGGAAGGATGATTGGTGTATGTGATTCATTACAAAATGTGAGTATTACAATGGCAATTGTATTATTGAATCCATTGAGCCCAGACTATTTATACAAAAATGTCTTTCTTTTGTTACAAGACACAACAATAATAAATATGGGACCACCGTTATATTGCAACAGAATTGCATTCATTATTGATTTGTTTATATTTTGAAGATGAAAAATCAAGAAGAGCTTTAGTCAAATTACCTCTACTACTGTTGGCATAGGATTAAATCCACACTGGTTGCAGACAGTGTTCTTACAATCAGTACAGGTGTTATAGTTGGGAGGTTCCTTGGAGCCCATGTTGAGTCCCACCTTACAGAGTGGACAGGTGGACTGGCCTGCTTGAGGAGCAGCTTCTGAAGCTGCCACCTTTGGAGGCCCTGATGGAGCTTTCTCCACTTTGGCCTGTTCTGACGGTGGAGTCTTGGATTGCTGAGGTTGTGCTGGCTTCTTCTCTTGCTCTGCTTTCTGGACAGGAGGTGGTTTGGTGTCCTTTGAAGGAGGGAGTTTTGGTGAGACCGGTGGTGTGGATTTTGGAGAAATTGCTGTTGTGATGGACATCTTGCGGGAACCCTGGACCGGTGCAGACATCTTGCGAGACCCTGGTGGTGTTGTAGGTGACTCTTCTTGGACAGCAGATGTTATCAAAGTGGATGCAGAGCTGAAGATTGATGAACCAAAACCAAGCATTTTCCCTTTAACAGACTCAGCTGTGTTTGAAGCAACACGCTGAGATTTTGGACTTCCTGAGCCCAAAAGTCCCCCAGATGTCTGACCTTCAGACTGAGCTGGCGGGGTAACAGATTTAGGAGGATAGGTGCCCTTATTTGGATATTCTTCAGATAGTTTGCCAACTTTCTCCTTAGAAGGTTCTGTTTCAAGCATCTTCTGTGGTTGTAACCTAGGGAGGCTTGCATCAGGTTCATTTGCTTCTTTATGTAGAGTGTTTGTAGCAAGGATTTCTTCATTCTTTTGGAGAGGTGCAATGTCAATGTCTGTAGCTGAAACCACAGTCTCCATCTTATTGTCAAGTAATTTAGAGGTTCCATTGAGTTTGGATGCACTAACTGTTGCTTCCTTGTCCGACTGTGGAGCAGGACTCAAAACCTCTTTAACATGGGGTGTAGCAGGACTTGGTGTCTCTGTGTCCTGCGGTGGACTAGGACTTAATGTCTCCTTAACCTTTGGTGATACAGGAATTGGTTTCTCCTTGGCTTGTGGTGGACGAGGACTTGGTGACTCCTTAATCCGGGGTTGATCATGACTTGGTGTCTCTGTGTCCTGCAGTAGGCTCGGACTTGGTGTCTCCTTAACCTGCGGTGTAGCAGGAATTGGGTTCTCCTTTACCTGTGGTGGACTAGGTTTTTCCTCAACCTGGGTTTGATCATGACTTGGTGTCTTTGTGGCCTGTGGTGGACTGCGACTTGTTGTCTCCCGGGCCTGTTGCAGAGAAGGACTTGGTATCTCTGTGGCCTGGGGAGGAGCTGGACTTGATGTTTCTGTGGCCTGAGTAGTTGACGTTTCTCTGACCTGCATTGGAGAAGGACTTGGTATGTCCTTGGCCTGGGATGGAGGAGGACTTGAAGTCTCCTTGACCTGGGATGGAGCAAGATCTGGTGTCTCCTTGACTTGAAATGAATCAGGGCTGGATGTCTCTGTGGCCTGGGGAAGAACATGAGTTGGTATCTCATGAGCCTGGGGTACTATACCAGGAGCTGGAGTCTCTTTAGTTTGGAATGAGACAGGGGTGACACACTGATCAGATACAAGCACTTTGTTGGGTGGTGCCTGGGGTTTTATCTGTGGAGCTTGTTCTGGTTCAGATGATGATAGAGCTCTTTGCATCTGGCAGGTGAGGCACAGCCATTCTTTCACCTAAAGTAACATGAATAATTTTGATTAGTGATACAAAACTGTACTTGGATATACAAATGTGACATAATTAAATCCTACAACCTACTTACCTCTCCTACATTTGGCATAAGGTTAAAGCCACACTGGTTACAGACGGTATTCTTGCAATCAGTACAGGTGTTGTAGTTGGGGGGATCCTTGGAGCCCATGTTGAGTCCCGCCTTACAGAGTGGACAGGTGGACTGACTTGCTTTAGGAGCAGCTTGGGTGGCTGCTGCCTTTGGAGGCACTGATTGAGCTTTCTCCACTTTGACCTGTTCTGATGGTGCAGCCTTGGCCTGCTGAGGTTGCTCTGGCTTCTTCTCTGGCTCTACTTTCTGGACAGCAGGTTTGGTGTCCTTTGCGGCAGACATCTTTGGAGAAACGGGTGGTGTGGTTATCAAGGTGGATGCAGAGTTGAAGATGGAGGAACCAAAGCCAAACATCTTCCCAGTGACTGAGTCAGCAGGCTTTGCAGCATCAGGCTGAGCCTTAGAGCCTCCAAAGCCAAAGAAGCCCCCAGATTCCTGTTGTGTGCTCAGCTTTCGTTCAGTTTGATTGGTCTGGTCTGGAGGTTTCTGAGGACCTGACATCTTCCTGCTCTCCAGTGGTGTTTTTTGACCAGGAGATGGACTCGACTGCTTTTGAACATCTTGTCCTTGAGAAATTTCAGCCTTGTTTGAGTTTGCAGCTGGAATTGACTGTTTTCGTTGAGGAGATCCGGCTGACTCAGAGATTACTTTCTTCTGGGGTTCAGGAGATGGAGATTCTTTCTTCAGTGAGGCCTGAGGTTTGATCGATAGGTGTCCTGCAGCTTCAGATTCCCCAACAGCCCTCTGCATCTGGCAGGTGAGACACAGCCACTCCACCTATAGAATCACATCCAGGTATACAACATATTATTCATAATGAATCAAGCATGTAATTGATTAGAAACTTAGCCTGTTATTAATCAGTTACACAACAAACTGAAATAAGATTATAAGATGGATGACAATAGTGAATGAAGAAAGAAAGAGTAAGTGGAAATTATTCCTTGTATAAAGTTAGTAATGTTTGAAAAATATTGAGTAAATATGCCTAAACTAATTTTCAATAGATGGAAACACTTTTTGTCTTACCTCTTTTTTAGCTGGCATGGGATTAAATCCACACTGGTTACAGACAGTGTTCTTGCACTCAGTACAGGTGTTGTAGTTGGGAGTATCCTTGGAGCCTATGTTGAGTCCCACATTACAGAGTGGACAGGTGGACTGGCCTGCATTAGGAGGAGCAGCTTGGGTGGCTGCTGCCTTTGGAGTCTCAGATGGTTGCTCTGACTTCTTCCCTTCTTCTGCTTTCTGGACAACAGGTAGTTTGGCGTCTTTGGCGGCTGACATTTTTGGAGAAACAGGTGGTGTGGTTATCAAGGTGGATGCAGAGTTGAAGATGGAGGAACCAAAGCCAAACATCTTCCCAGTGACTGACTCTGCAGGCTTTGCAGCATCAGGCTGAGCCTTAGAACCTCCGAAGCCAAAGAAGCCCCCAGACTCTTGTTGTGTACTCTGTTTTCTTTCAGTTTGTTTGCTCTGGTCTGCAGGTTTTGGAGAACCTGATAGCCTTCTGCTGTCCTGTGGTGTTTTCTGACCAGGAGCTGGACTCGACTGTTTCTGGCTCTCTTCGCCATTAGCAACTTCAGCCTTGTTCAAATTTGCAGCTGGCATTGACTGCTTTCTTAGAGGTGATCCAGCTGACTGGGGTTCAGGAGATGGAGAGACTTTCTTTGGTGAGGCTTGAGATTTGATTGAATGTTGTCCTGGAGCTTCAGACGCTCCCAGAGCCCTTTGCATCTGGCAGGTGAGACACAGCCACTCCTTCACCTAATTTAATTAAATTATTCTGTCAGTATCACTGTAATCAGATCAGCATTCACTTAAAATAAAACATATTCAAATGACCAGAGTAATATAAGATTTACTCAACAGCAATAGATTACATTTTGATTTATTTATTTCCATGGTAGATTATCAAGATATTGGGTTAAATATAAGAGCATGTTTTGCTTTCGCACAAGAGTGATCATATAAATGAAACTAGGAATGAATACAGATTGAAATTATAAAGATAATGATAATTCAGCAACACAGTTAAAAACTTACCCCTGTGCTATTTGGCTGGGGGTTGAAGCCACACTGATTGCAGACAGTGTTTTTACAATCAGTACAGGTGTTGTAGTTGGGAGGATCCTTGGAGCCCATGTTGAGTCCCACCTTACAGAGTGGACATGTGGACTGGCTTGCTTTAGGAGCAGCTGGGGAAGGTGCTGCCTTTGAAGGTTCTGATGGAGCTTTGTCTACTTTGGCCTGTTCTGATGGTGGAGCCTTGGCCTGCTGAGGTTGCTCTGGCGTCTTCTCTTGCTCTGCTTTCTGGACAGCAGGAGGTTTGGTGTCCTTTGCGGCAGACATTTTTGGAGAAACGGGTGGTGTGGTTATCAAGGTGGATGCAGAGTTGAAGATGGAGGAACCAAAGCCAAACATCTTCCCAGTGACTGACTCTGCAGGCTTTGCAGCATCAGGTTGAGCCTTAGAACCTCCAAAGCCAAAGAAGCCCCCAGACTCCTGTTGTGTGCTCTGCTTTCTTCCAGTTTGATTACCATCTAGTCCTTTAGCAACTTCATCCTTGTTTGGATTGACAGCTGGCATTGACTGTTTTCTTTGAGGAGATCCAGTTGACTCAGAGATAACTTTCTTCTGGGGTTCAGGAGATGGAGAGGCTTTCTTCGGTGAGGCCTGAGGTTTGATTGACAGTTGTCCTGGAGCTTCAGATGCTCCCAGAGCTCTCTGCATCTGGCACGTGAGACACAGCCACTCCTTCACCTATGGAATAATATCCAGGTTTACAGCATATCATGTATAAAACATGAAAAATGTATATGAATCTTAATTTATTTGTTTCTTTAATCTGTTGAGCAAAAAACATAACCAAGATTCATGCAAATACGATTTAATGACGGTTTGAAAGAGGAAAGGAAGTAAATAAGAGTGTAAATTATGCCTATTATGATGTTATTATTTGGAAGGGTACAAAGCAATTTAGCTTCAAATAACATTCAATAGACAACAGACAATAGACAATAGAAACACAAGTTGTCTTCCTACCTCTGTTTTAGCTGGCATAGGGTTAAATCCACACTGGTTGCAGACAGTGTTCTTACAATCAGTACAGGTGTTGTAGTTGGGAGGGTCCTTGGAGCCCATGTTGAGTCCCACCTTACAGAGTGGACAGCTGGACTGGCCTGCTTTAGGAGCAGCTTGGGAAATTGCGTCCTTTGAAGGCTCTGATGGAGCTCTGTCCACTTTGGCCTGTTCTGATGCTGGAGCCTTGGCCTGCTGAGGTTGCTCTGGTTTCTTCTCTGGCTCTGCCTTCTGGACAGCAGGAGGTTTGTTGTCCTTTGCGGCAGACATTTTTGGAGAAACGGGTGGTGTGGTTATCAAGGTGGAGGCAGAGTTGAAGATGGAGGAACCAAAGCCAAACATTTTCCCAGTGACTGACTCTGCAGGCTTTGCAGCATCAGGCTGAGCATTAGAACCTCCGAAGCCAAAGAAGCCCCCAGACTCCTGTTGGGTACTCTGTTTTCGTTCAGTTTGTTTGCTCTGGTCTGCAGGCTTCGGAGAACTTGATAGCCTTCTGCTGTCCTGTGGTGTTTTCTGACCAGGAGCTGCACTCGACTGCTTTTGACTGTCTTGTGCTGACTCAGAGATAACTTTCTTCTGGGGTTCAGGAGATGGAGAGACTTTTTTCGGTGAGGCCTGAGGTTTGTCAGATGGTTTCCCTGGAGCTTCAGATGCTCCCAGAGCCCTCTGCATCTGGCAGGTGAGACATACCCACTCCTTCACCTATGGAATGATATCAGGTATACAATATACATATTACAATAAGTCAATAATGTAATAATGTATATATAAATCAATAATAATTTGGTTTGCATTCAATAACATGCAATACACTGAAACGCATGTTGTCCTACCTCTGTTTTAGTTGGCATCGGATTAAATCCACACTGGTTGCAGACAGTGTTCTTGCAATCCGTACAGGTGTTGTAGTTGGGAGGATCCTTGGAGCCCATGTTGAGACCCACCTTACAGAGTGGACAGGTGGACTGGCCTGCTTTAGGAGCAGCTTGGGTGGCTGCTGCCTTTGGACGCTCAGATGGTTGCTCTGACTTCTTCCCTTCTTCTGCTTTCTGGACAGCAGGTAGTTTGGCGTCTTTTGCGGCAATTTTTGGAGAAACAGGTGGTGTGGTTATCAAGGTGGACGCAGAGTTGAAGATGGAGGAACCAAAGCCAAACATCTTCCCAGTAACTGACTCTGTGGATTTTGCAGCATCAGGGTTAGTTTTAGGACCTCCAAAGCCAAATAACCCTCCAGACTCCTGTTGTTTGGCGGCGTTTTCCTGCATACTCCCAATTTGCTTTGTCTGTGTTGGTTCTTGCTTTGTCTTACTCTCTGTATTTATGTCTTTATCAACCTCTGACATGGGTGGCTGCACCGCAGGTGTGGAATGTTTCATCAGAGGGGATTTTGGTGTTGAAGGTTCCTTCTTGTTTTCATGTGGAATGTCTTTGTTCTGGATATTAGAAGCGGTTTGCACTTTACTGGGTGAGGGCTGTGGCTTCATGAATGGAGTTCCAGGAGGCTCTGATGCTCCTAGTGCTCTGTGCATCTGGCAGTTGAGACATAACCACTCCTTCTAAAAAACAACAAAACAATAAAATAAATTGTTACAATTAATGCAAATTAGATCAGTTGCCAATAATGCAAAATGTTAAATAATTGATGATCATCTGCCATTGCTAGCTAGATGGATGGATTTTTTTTTATTTCCTTACCTCTGCTACATTTGGCTGGAGATTAAATCCACACTGGTTGCAAACAGTGTTCTTACAATCAGTACAGGTGTTGTAGTTGGGAGGATCCTTGGAGCCAATGTTGAGTCCCACCTTACAGAGCGGACAGGTGGACTGGCCTGCTTTAGGAGCAGCTGGGAAGGCTGCTGCCTTTGAAGGTTCTGATGGGGCTTTGTCCACTTTGGCCTGTTCTGATGGTGGAGCCTTGGCCTGCTGAGGTTGCTCTGGCTTCTTCTCTCCCTCCAGCGTCTGCGCAGTTGGTGGTTTAGCTTCCTTTGAAGGTGACATTTTAGGGGAACCTGTGGGCGTACTATTTGGGGAGATCTTGGGGACTGCTGATAACCTCCGCAAACCCTGAGCTGGTCCAGATAGCTTACGAGAACCTGGTGGTGTTGCACTGGACTCCTCCTGAACAGACGATGTTAACAAAGTGGATGCTGAGCTGAAAACAGAAGAACCAAAGCCAAACATCTTCCCTGTAACAGATTCTGTTGATTTAGAAGCATCAGGCTGTGTTTTAGGACCAATGGCACCAAAGAGCCCTCCTTGTTTCTTCTGTGCATCTGGAACAGGTGAATTACTCTGATCCGTTGGTTTTTGCGGATCTGATATCTTTCGGATCTCCTGTGAGGGCTTCTGACCAGCAACGTCACTTGCTACTTTTTGAATCTCTGCTTTATCATCAGCCGCCTTTTGGACTTTATTCGGAGAGGGATGGGGCTTTGATGGTAATTGTGATGCATTCGACGCCCTCTGCATCTGACAGGTCAGACATAACCACTCCTTTACCTGTAAGAAAGGAGTGTATAAAACCAGTCATTGTAAAATAAATTGTCTATATCTAGGGTAATGTTAGTAGACATTGAGATAATTGAACATTTGTAAAGAAAAAAAAAATATAATAATATTTGTGTTTTACAATCAAACAACCTTGACATATCACCAACATTTGGGAACAATAACAAGTGTTTCTTACCCCTGTTTCATTTGGCATGGAGTTGAATCCACACTGGTTACAGACATTATTCTTACAATCATAACAGGTGTTGTAGTTGGGAGGATCCTTGGAGCCCATGTTGAGTCCCACCTTACAGAGTGGACAGGTGGACTGGCCTGCTTTGGGAGCAGCTTGGGAAGCTGCTGCCTTTGGAGGCTCTGATGGAGCTTTGTCCACTTTGGCCTGTTCTGATGGTGGAGCCTTGGCCTGCTGAGATTGCTCTGGCTTCTTCTCTTGCTCTGCTTTCTGGACAACAGGTGGTTTGGTGTCCTTTGCGGCAGACATTTTTGGAGAAACAGGTGGTGTGGTTATCAAGGTGGAGGCAGAGTTGAAGATGGAGGAGCCAAAGCCAAACATCTTCCCAGTGACTGACTCTGCAGGCTTTGCAGCATCAGGCTGAGCCTTAGAGCCTCCGAAGCCAAAGAAGCCCCCAGACTCCTGTTGGGTGCTCTGCTTTCTTCCGGTTTGATTGGTCTGGTCAGGAGGTTTCTGAGGACCTGATGTCTTCCTGCTCTCCTGTGGGGTTTTCTGACCAGGAGATGGACTCGACTGTTTTTGGCTCTCAGGCCCTTTGGCAGCCTCCACTTTAGCTTGCTTAGTCACATCTGTAGAGCGTTCATTCTCCGTAGAACGTTGTGGTGTGTTTTCTTTTTTCAGGGAAGCAACAATAGTTTCTGTGGCTGTCTTTTTACTGTCAGCTGGGTGAGGAACTTTATTGGGGGAGGCCGCTGGTTTCATCATCGGTGTTCCAGGAGGCTCAGTTGCTCCTAAAGCTCTCTGCATCTGGCAGTTGAGACATAACCAGTCCTTCACCTAATTGAATGAAATGTATTTGTTAGCATCGCTGTGATAAGATCAACATTCTCTGGAAATTAAACATATTTCAAACACCAAAGTATTGTCACATTTACCAAACAGCGATGGATTTAATTTGGGTTTATTTTTTTCACTTGGAAGACGACAGACAAGGTCATGTATTTCAATATAAGAACATTTTAGCTGTAGCACAAGTGACCTCATTCAAATGAAATGATGAATGATTAAGGAATTAAATAATAACAAAAATGAAAATTCAGGAATGCAGTTTTAAACTTACCCCTGTGCTATTTGGCTGGGGGTTGAATCCACACTGGTTGCAGACAGAATTTTTACAATCAGTACAGGTGTTGTAGTTTGGAGGATCCTTGGAGCCCATGTTGAGTCCCACCTTACACAGTGGACATGTGGACTGGTCTGCTTTCGGAGCAGCTGGGGAAGGTGCTGCCTTTGAAGGTTCTGATGGAGCTTTGTCTACTTTGGCCTGTTCTGATGGTGGAGCCTTGGCCTGCTGAGGTTGCTCTGGCTTCTTCTCTTGCTCTACTTTTTGGACAGCAGGTGGTTTGTTGTCCTTTGCGGCAGACATTTTGGGAGAAACAGGTGGTGTGGTTATCAAGGTGGAGGCAGAGTTGAAGATGGAGGAACCAAAGCCAAACATCTTCCCAGTGACTGACTCTGCAGGCTTTGCAGCATCAGGCTGAGTCTTAGAGCCTCCGAAGCCAAAGAAGCCCCCAGACTCCTGTTGTGTGCTCTGCTTTCGTCCAGTTTGATTGGTCTGGTCTGGCGGTTTCTGAGGACCTGATGTCTTCCTGCTCTCCTGTGGTGTTTTCTGACCTGGAGATGGACTCGACTGTTTCTGACTCTCTGGTCCAATGACAACTTCAGCCTTGTTTGGATTTCCAGCTGGCAATGACTGCTTTTTTTGAGGAGATTCGGCTGACTCAGATATTACTTTCTTCTGGGGTTCAGGAGATGGAGAGACTTTCTTCGGTGATGGCTGAGGTTTGACCGAAAGTTGTCCTGGAGTTTCAGATGCTCCCAGGGCCCTCTGCATCTGGCAGGTGAGACACAGCCACTCCTTCACCTGTAGAGTAATACACAGGTATACACAACATATTAACATGTCATTGCTGACAGTATTACATTTAGATGTAAGCCCTAATTGACTCTGCTTCCATTTAATGTATGCATGTATGATTGTATGTATGTATGATTATGTACATATTTCCTGATGGCAAAATATTAAAAGGAGTAATAATTGGAACTATGAATATGTTGTTACTCATAATTTATTGTGATTGTATTGAACATATATTCAAAACATTGTAAAATTACGCCCCCTCCTTCTCTCCTCCCTCCTCCGATGCTGAGATGTGTTTAATTTAATGCACCTGTGATTGATAGGAAATCACTAATAAGATGGAATCACTGAACCAATCAGGGAAAAGATGCTCTGAATAAGAGAAGCGCTGAATGGTCAGAAATGAGGTGGGAGCGGTCAAAAAATGTAAATAGGCTCGTACAGAGGCAGGTCAACTCGAAACAGATATTCTCACAGCTCATTTCCCCAATAATATCTGATGGATGGCTATGCCATTTCTAAGAGATTACACTCCAACAATAGCTCCTAAATCTAACCTAAATTACCTTTAAAAGCAAGCAAATTTATATGTAGTCTTACCTCTGATTTATTTTGCATTGTGTTGAATCCACACTGGTTGCAGACGGTGTTCTTGCAATCAGTACAGGTGTTGTAGTTGGGAGGATCCTTGGAGCCCATGTTGAGTCCCACCTTACAGAGGGGACAGGTGGACTGGCCTGCTTGAGGAGCAGCATGGGTGGCTGCTGCCTTTGGAGGCTCAGATGGTTGCTCTGACTTCTTCCCTTCTTCTGCTTTCTGGACAGCAGGAGGTTTGGTGTCCTTTGCAGCCGTCATTTTTGGGGAAACAGGTGGTGTGGTTATCAAGGTGGATGCAGAGTTGAAGATGGAGGAGCCAAAGCCAAACATCTTCCCAGTGACTGACTCTGCAGGCTTTGCAGCATCAGGCTGAGCCTTAGAGCCTCCGAAGCCAAAGAAGCCCCCAGACTCCTGTTGGGCGCTCTGCTTTCGTCCAGTTTGATTGGTCTGGTCTGGAGGTTTCTGAGGACCTGACTGCCTCTGGCTCTCCTGTGGGGTTTTCTGAGCAGGAGATGGACTGGACTGTTTCTGGCTCTCATTCATCGACGTCTCCTTTTGTGCCGATGCTTTAACAGAGGAAGCCTGTGGTTTGGTAACTGGAGGACCAGCTGCATCCATTGCTCCTGCAGCTCGCTTCACTTGACAGTCAAGACAAAGCCATTCCTTTCCCTGTTCAATGAGAAAAAAACAGCACAATGCAGGTTTGAAACCAGTTATTCGAACACAGCAAACACAGGACAGCATGGTTGAAATCTGTTACATGTTTCCGTCAAAAGGTAGCCACATTATAATGTATTAACTGTGAACATAATAAAATACCCAGTAAAATCTGAAAATACGCACATTATACAAGCAGTTAATTAACATGATGAGCCTTTGTGTAGCTTGGTCCCTGGTAT
>JAOPJK010129328.1:0-14802 GCA_027123565.1 Phycis chesteri
GGAGCCACATCCAGTTCATCACATCATAGATTGGTAAAGCATCCCCATTCTCATCAAATGACACTTGATCACCAAAATGTGTAGTGAAATTCACAATTTGCATGTAATGTACAAGCTATAAGGGAAGGGAATAAAGAGTGATACAGGATTAACATTTTTTTTACACTTTTTGTGTCAAACTGATGTCTTCAATTGATTGCTCAAACCTGTTAATGTCTGGAAATACCCTTTTCTCTAAAAGCTAAATGTTAATCTTGCAAAAATGTGACTTTTGTCAAGCAAATATCCTAATTTAACACAATTAAATATGAAATGAATGGACCAAGTACAATTTCAAGAGAGTTGGAATTGAACTGACCTGCCATGCCTCTAGTGTTTGTAATCTGGCACAGCTTTGATCTTTGAAAGGCCCGTTCCCTGGAACACACTGCAGCATGTCATGTAGGGCATATGCCAGGGCATATACAGCCTTGTACACATTATACTCTGGCCGGAGGTTAGACATATCCAGGAATTCAGTCTTCACATTGCTTAGAACCTCATTCCCTGTACATTGTCTTTCCTGTGTCGGCTCTTCCACTTCAATTCCAGGAGATTCAAACCTACACTGAAATATGTTCTCCCAAAACTGATTCACCTAGTGAAGGGGGATTTGAATGAAACACAAGTAGTATTGAGATCACATATATATTTAAAAGTATTCCTTCATGATATTTAAAAGGCAGTGTGTAAAACTTGAGATTCGGTGTGTACAGTGAAACCCGCACTAAATTGTTGTCCTGGCTGCTGAGTGTGTCATTGTCAGGGCGTATTCTCAGTAGGAAGTCCCTTAGCCCTGGTATCTCCCCTCGGCGGATGGCAATGCCCAGAGTGCCTGCAAGAAAAGGCATGTAGCTGGGGGTCTGTAGCACAGTGGCTGCAGTCCAGGCTTCGCTGGCCATCCACTGCAGGCCTGTAACATTCTGCTTCAACACCTTGAGGAGTTAATAGTTTAAAATGTAAAAAAGTGTATTCAAATAATGCATCTACTGATGTATTTTGTACTTTTTACTGTAATGTATCTGAACAGGATAACGCAGGAGAAGTTATCAAAATAGGCAAGTGTCATGCCTTAATCAATTTAATCACTACTTCATAATACCATAAATGTTCAATTTATCTTCAATTTGATCTTAAATCATATTTTGAAATCTTAAATCCTCACCTCTTGCATAAGATTAAGCATGTGGGTCTCATGTGCAAAGACTATAACAACACGGGTGGTTGACTTCCTCATTATGCCAACTATCCTTTCATATGCATTGTGGTAATTTTTCCTTGGCAGAGTCTCCAGATAAGCCAGACAGCCTCCACCAGTCTGTGCCAGGTCTGACTGCAAAGACCGGGCAGCGTGGAGACCATAGTCATCATCACTGATCAACAGGCCAACCCAGGTCCAGCCAAACTGCCTCAGAATCTGGAGCATAGCCCGCACCTGTTTTGATTAGAAGAAAAAAAAGGAAAAGTTAAACATTTTCCTGCAGTTTACTAATCAATATACGGTTACTAACTCAACACAGCTATTGAGTTATGCATGAAGATAATATATTGAAGTATTGTTTCTGTTGTAATGAAATTGCTCTACCTGAAATGCATCACTTGGAATAGTTCTAAAGAAGGATGGGAACCGGCTCCTGTCACTCAGGCAGGAACATGTGGCAAAATAACTCACCTGTCAAAGGCAAAGATGCTTAGAAGTGTATGCCTGCATTATTTATTGCAATTCATTCAACATGATTCAGAAGGATACATTTGAACATAAATTAAAAAGCCTTCTTTTTGTAACAGTTGAAAACCTACCAGAGGTAGCTTATACAAGCTTACGATGCTAGAAATGGCAATAGTGCGTGTCGAGGAAGAATCTCCCACAATTCCTAGCAAAGGATTCCCAAAACAACTATGATTTAATTGAAACGGCTCCCCTCTGCCACTGGTCATAGACAGGGCTGCACGGAATGAGATCCCTAATTTGACACAGCTATCATATAGACTGTATCCCAATGAAATATTAGGAAGCAGTTTGGAGTTTCTGTTGATTTCATCTACAGCAAAGGCCATGGTCTGGGCCTGTCTGAACCCCAGAACATCAAAACTGTAAAAACGACAAGATGGCAATAATTCTGTATTATAAGGACGTCAGAAATATGTCATGAATGCAATCTGAATTTACCTTGATCAAAGCAATAATTAACGTACTCACCCATTGCAGATGGGGTCCTTTGGCTCTGAAGTAAAGGATAGTTCAGAAAATGTTGTGTAAAAATTTACCCCAAATAACCCTCCCAGTATAACGTCCCCAAACTTTTGCATTCCATTCAGATTAAATTGTCTCTGTAATGTACAAGAGAAGGGACCTGTTGAAGACGTATGAAAAGAGAAAGAGAACAAAAATAAACAGACACATATTAGCAAGTGTGATTCTTTATGGGCTCTCATAACTGCCCCCTAAAATGTCCCCAGCTTTTCAAATAGTTCTTTCTCAAACACTTGATTTTATAAACAGTGTAACCCCTTTGCGTTTTCAGGTCATTGTTTAATGTCAAATCTCCTATCAGGACTGGCCAGACGTTTGAGGGGTGGAACCTGAATTCCATTGCGATAACAACTTGTACGAAATTAATTATTCTCCTGTATTTAGTGCCACATAGTTATATTATGCAATATTACAATATAAGCGTAAGTGCCATTCAACATAGTCATTAGATCAATTATTTATATTTTTATGGATGATTATGGATAACTACATCTTGGTGTTCCCATTAGTATCATGAAACAAATACACTTACACTTATTTTTGACCTGCACAGTGTATGTTCATAACCTTCAGTCAGAATATTCAAGCAATGACCACTAGATGGTAGTGTCATACAGATTGTTCTCTCTTCTGCTAACAACATGTGGTGTTCTTATTTGGCACCAAACCAGATTATAATTTTTGTGTTTGTGTGTAAACTAGACGTATCTAAAATTCCTTTCTAAATTGCAATAGGGCTAGGGTCTGTATATATGTGATTATATATAATATGCTGTACAGAGGGTCAGGGAAAGATGTAGCCAAGTACCTATTACATTCTGGCCTGTTAGACCAGCATTCCAGTATCTCCAGCATTTCAGTATCTATGCGCGTTAGGATGTTTTCCCCTGTACAGTCTCTCCTGAATAGAACTTTCCATCACCACCGTATTGTTATTAAACTTCACATAATTATTAGTGGTCACAAACATGTATCTTGAGACATGTCCACTAGATGGTAGTATTACACGGATTTAATGGTGGCATTATTTTTGCTTTGCACTATGCAAGTGATCAGCCTGGTCATGACCAATTGTCCGTCTTATCATGCAAGAAAGACATACAACCCTGTCTTGTTGATGCTACATTAAATGCCATCTACCTTGTTAGGTAATTTCACCATCTATTTAACAATGGACGGTAAAAAAAATACATTATATCCTAATCACCTAATCAACACTTTTCGCTAAAATAAAACGTTTGTCAGAAAATAATAATATGAACATGGTTGGAGCCTTGTATGCTTTAAGAGTCAGCAGCAGGTAGTTAGTATTCCGACTATTGGAAATCCGAAATTAGGAGTAATTTATAAACTGGTTTCCTTGTTTACTCAGTCCAGCTAGATGTATTCAACCTGGTGAAACAGCCCTCTGAGTGCCATGACAAATATATTGAACACACAAAGTCACTGTCGGTGTCATCTCCTCAGTAGTAATAATAGTTAATCCTCATGTCTTTTTTTGTTTGTTGAAATGGACATCATTACTCAAATTTAGACTGGCTGCTTGAATCTGATCAAAGTGGATAATACTAATACAATAATAGTAGGATGTAAGACCCTGAACAAATGAGCACTGAAGCATTAAATGACGTATACTCTAAGAGAGGAACAGCACCAATCGGAAAGTCTATATAAACTGTTGTAACACGGAGAGCTTCCTCATCCACAACACATACGGGGTCGATGTGAGGATGATGAGTTCTACCTTTTTTTTTAGGCCAACCCTGTCTCTGGGTTTGGCTGTGCTCTGTCTTGCCCTTGCTTTGCATGAGTCTGCAGATGGCATACTACAAAGACCTGGCCCTACAGGGCCTGGGAACGGTGGTAAGGTTAAGATTGGGGATTTATCTGATGCAGGGAATGCTACTAATTCTGTTAAATGTATGCTTCGAGGCACTCCTCGTCCCCCTGTATTCACACTGGAAGGGGACTACCTTATCGGAGGTGCATTTTCAATACATTACTACATGAAAAAAGTGAAACATAACTTCACCAGCCTACCAGATCCTCTAGAATGTACAGGGAGGTGAGTTAGAGGGAGAAAAAATAGTGTCCAAGAAAATCAGGTTGCTGAAATATACATGTTGACAATATTTACTATGCAAAGCACAATATATTCAGCACCATTGAAGTTAGTTTGAATTATTTAAATTATATTACATTTTATGTTAAAATTGATGCATGTGTCAATCTGTCTGCAGCATGGATACCCGCGAACTGCGCATCTCTCGTGCTATGGCCTTTGCCATTGACGAGATTAACAATAGCTCTGACATTCTGCCGGGTATTACACTCGGTTACCAAATCCATGACACTTGTGCCTCAGTTCCATTGACGGTCCAGGTGGCATTCCAGTTTACAAATGACCCTCAGCCGTTGTCTGACAACAGTAAAGTGTGTTCGCAAACTGGAGGCGTATTGGCTATTATTGGTGATTCTGGATCCACGCAGTGCATCAGCATATCACGCATTGTTGGGCCATTTGACATCCCATTAGTAGGCTGTATATTTTTATTCTGCAGAATTACGTCAACTATATTTCAGGGCCTATATATTGTAAAAGCATAATATGTTATGTTTTTTTTTCTTAGGTCAGTCACTTCGCTACATGTGCATGTTTGTCTGACAAGACCCAATACCCAACATTTTTTAGAACCATCCCGAGTGACCAGTTCCAGGCTGATGCTCTTGCGCAACTTGTGAAATATTTTGGTTGGACTTGGATTGGCGCTGTCCACTCTAACTCAGACTATGGCAACAATGGTATGGCGTCCTTTCTACGAGCTGCACACAAAGAGGGTATATGTGTTGAATACTCTGAATCGTTCAATCGAAATGATCCACCGAGCAGGATTCAACAAGTGGCTGACGTTATACGCAGGTTCATACATTGTTTATTCTGAATTTATTCAGCATACTAAGGTGAATGTCAATTTGACAATCAAGGCAACCTATGTTTATAAAGCATTGTGATACTACAATATAAAATGTGTATTGAGGCGTAAGGAAAAAAAAGTTAATTAATTAATAAAAAGTTATTTCAATGTATTTAAATGATATCTCTACAGGTCCACAGCCATGGTTGTCGTGGCATTTACAGCCACAGGGGATTTGAGGTTTCTACTGGAGGAGCTGACTCAAAATCCCTCTCCTCCACGCCAATGGATTGGCAGTGAGGCCTGGGTAACTGATCCGGAAGTTCAGAGATTTAGGATTTGTGCAGGAGCAATTGGATTTGCTATTCCACAATCTGTCATTCCAGGTTTTAGGGAATACATTATGGATCTTTCCCCTGCTAAAGTGGCTGCTTCCCACTTGCTTACCAAGTTCTGGGAGGGTGCATTCAACTGCAAGCTAGAAAAACGTGAGACATCTGCTTATCTTACTTTTCCAACAGCTCTCTGCTGCTTATTGACATGGACAATTCCTAACAGAATCCTTCACCTCAATAACTAGTTAATATTATCCTTCATAATGTTATTTTATGTCAATCAATGTTTCAATGTGTAAGATTTAAAAAATCTCATATCTTAAAATAACCTGGAGATCTGTAGTCATTTCTGATCAATAGTGATTTCAATAATGATATCAATAAAATCATCCCAAAAAGCAAATGCTGGCCAGCCCGTACCACCTTGTTGACAAGATTCTTACTTTAGAAACTCCCAAAATCCCTCCCACTCATGTCACCCAGCCAGCTGAGCTACCCTGGTGCAAGCTACTAACTGGGAGGGGCTCAATCTTACACATTGTGACTAGTACTACCTCTACTTGATTTTATTCTATTGAAAGAATACTTTTAATATTTTTTTATTATTGTCATTGTTACACAGACAAACACATTTTCCTGTTTCTCTGTTTGTAGAAGCTGGCTTAGTGGACAAAGTGTGTGATGGAACTGAAGATCTACAGAAGCTCCAAAACCCGTACACTGACACCTCTCAGCTCAGAATCACAAATATGGTGTACAAAGCTGTTTACGCCGTAGCACACGCTATACACAATTTGGTGTGTAAGAAGATTAACTCTACAGTACAATGTGACCGATTCATCAAAATAGAGCCAGTGGAGGTCATTATCATTCATTTATGAAATCAAACATCTTGATAATTTAAAATGCCACAATTTTCTGTACAGACTTATGTCATACGCAATAGTTTTATTTTTATTTTCCATCTATACAGGTCCTTGATCAGTTGAAAAGGGTGAATATATCTCGTAATGGTTACCACATCTCATTTGATGCCAATGGTGACCCTGTGGCCTTTTATGAGCTGATTAACTGGCAGAAAAATGAGAACGATGGTCTGGAATTTATAACCGTAGGACACTACGATGAGTCCCTTTCTCCTGGCCAGAAGTTCAATATTAAAAGGGAAATCAGTTGGACAGATGGTGGCGTACAGGCAGGGAGAACTATACTCTGAATCCTTCTTAACTTAGATTAAAACGTTTTTTTAGAGCTGACTTGGTGTATTTAAATGTTTATGCATGCATCAGGTGCCTGTGTCCGTATGCAGTGACAGCTGTCGACCAGGAACGCGCAAGATTCTCCAGAAGGGGAAGCCGGTTTGCTGCTATGACTGTGTACCATGTGCTGACGGAGAAATAAGCAATACTTCAGGTATAATCAGTGGTATTACTCCCAATGTACAGTGTAGAAATAATGTAAAACTTTCTCTAATTATATATTTCTCTTTCTTAGATTCATCTGAATGTTCCTCTTGTCCTAAGGAGTTCTGGCCCAATGCAGACAAGACCTTATGTCTTCCTAAGCCTGTTGAGTTTCTGTCTTTTCATGAGGTTTTGGGAATTATCTTGACATCATTCTCAGTTGGAGGAGCATGTTTAAGCATTGTCACAGCAATAGTTTTCTTCCATCACAGGTATACTCCAATAGTTAGGGCCAACAATTCTGAGCTGAGCTTCCTGTTGCTCTTCTCCTTGACTTTGTGTTTCCTATGTTCTCTGACTTTCATTGGTCGTCCCTCAGACTGGTCCTGTATGCTTCGCCACACAGCTTTTGGGATCACATTTGTCCTCTGTATTTCTTGTGTTCTGGGAAAGACTATTGTTGTGTTAATGGCATTTAAAGCGACATTGCCAGGTAGCAACATTGCAAAATGGTTTGGCCCTACACAGCAGAGAATGACTGTAGTATCTTTTACATTTGTTCAAGTTTTGATTTGCACTATTTGGTTGGTTTTGAAGCCTCCTTTTTCTGTTAGAAACCTGACCACCTACAATGAGAAAATCATTCTAGAATGTGCATTAGGCTCAGCATTAGGTTTCTGGGCTGTGCTTGGCTACATCGGGCTCCTTGCTCTATTTTGTTTTGTGTTGGCTGTTTTAGCCAGAAAACTACCTGACAATTTTAATGAAGCTAAGCTAATCACATTTAGTATGCTTATATTCTGTGCTGTTTGGATCACTTTTATCCCAGCTTATATCAGTTCCCCTGGAAAGTTCACTGTAGCTGTGGAGATCTTTGCCATATTGTCCTCTAGCTTTGGATTGATTATCTGTATATTCATTCCTAAATGTTTTATTATTTTGTTTAGGCCAGAGAAAAACACAAAGAAAAACGTAATGGGTAAAAAGTAACTCCAGAGAACCAGCTTTTGATTTTGAAAAGTTGGAGAAGGCAAACATTACATGGTATATCATTAGTTTACATCTTTGTGGTACTACAAAGACAGATTTGTGTACTTTGTTATGTTGCAAGTTTACATTTAAAATACATTAATAAAGCTATATTTCCGTCATGCATGGGTGATTTGTTTGTATTATAGATAACATACAAGTAAATTGTAGGAAATACATCCATTCAAAATAAAAAGTTTCTTGTGCCTTTCATTCATGCCCAAAATGTTTAAATACCTAATTTGCAACACATTTATTGGTATTAGTCTTAGCTATTGATATCCATGTGAGTGAAGGCAAGTGGATGGAATATGGGGGCTGGGATAATGTCAAAGTTGTGTTAAAAGTCAAATTATGTTTGTGTAACATAAAAAGAGTGACACACAATGTTGAATACAAGATTTATTCTCTTGACATATGTTGGTCAAATTAATGAGAACAGATCTATAACCGACATACATCTACACTGGCTACAATTTAAAATGAAGTAGTCATAGAATGTAGGTATTGCAGTCTAAATTCTACTCATTGACTAAGTCTATTTATTCAGAAAGATGACTATGTTTCTAAAATCTCGGTTAGTTCCAGCGCATTCCCAGGCAGCCTTTATGTGTCCCTTCCGCGTGATGCAGGCATAATCAAAAATTGTATTTGTCATATATGACTGAATTGTATCACATGTTTTTTGATACAATTTTTTTTAAATTAATTTATGGACAATTTCTCATTCTACAGCCATGTTTGTCGTTGCATTCAGTGTTAGAAAATAAGAATTATTTTGGAGGAGTTGGAATGCATCCCCTTTAGCCTGATCCTAAAATACTGAGGTTTGGTTTTTGATTTGGTGTGATACAATCTGTGATACAAGGTTTTGGAAAATACCTTCTGGATCTTTGTATTACAACTGACTGAACCAATAAATCCCATTTGCCATAATCTCTGATTCTCGACAATGCTATCGCTGAACCTCTGGGGAGAGACTGTCTTCCAGGGGGCTTTTCAATCTTTATTTGATCATTTCAAAATGTTTTTACATATGGAAACAATGTGTCCGCTGCATTTGCATGTACCCATCCTATAGTACATAGGAGCAGTGAGCAGCCATATAGCACCCGGGGAGCAACTTTGGGTTCAGTGTCTAATTCAAGGACACTTTGACATGTGGACAGCCGGAGGTGCAGATCGAAGTCAAGTTAGTGGACGGCCTGCTCTACAACTGAGCCACAGCTGCCCCTGCACAGCGCCTTCGCTGGAAACCAATTACGCAACCAACCGAAAGTATGAGGGGTGGAGTTACACAGGGTTTCCTGTTTTGTTACTAATATATTCATCTAGACTCATAAACTAATTTGAGATTGAGGTTTCAGAAGACACATATTTTAAAACATTTATTTTTACTCTGGCGGCACAATTTTGATTTTAAAACCTAAAAACTTTTATAAGACCCTAAACAGCTGTGGTATCTTAGTGAATTTCATTAGTTTTCAGTGTTCTATTGATATGCATGAAAGTAAAGGAGAGAAGTGAATTGAACCCAGGGGCTAGGCTATTGGGGCTCTTGCCAGTCTTGCCAAAGGAACAAAGAAAAATGTGTCTTGAATAATTTGGTAAAAAATAAGAAATGTCATCACAATGTTGAGTCAAAGATTTATTCCCTTTTGACATATATGTTGGTCAAACTAATAACAGAGCTGAACTGTGGTTGTAATTATAGATCTGTAATGATTTTAAACTACAATTTCAAAATATGTTATCACAGAAAGTAGGTAATGTAGTCAGTAATATGTGCATTCTACTCACTGACTAAATCTTTCAAAAAGATAACCATATAACCATGTTTCTATGATATTGGTGTGCCTCGCCCCATTAAAGCTTTTTTTGTGTTTTTCTCAGGCTTCAGGATAATAATGTAACACTTTGGTCCAAATAAGGCCAGCAACAGCCCGAAGCTGGAAGCTAAGATGGCAAATACTTCTACAGCATCTGCATATTTACCAGGAGAGTTGATATATGCTGGGATAAAGGCTATCCAAACAGCACAGAAGACCAGCATACTGAATGTGATAAACTTTGCCTCATTGAAGTTATCTGGTAGATTCCGTGCCAAGAATGCAAGGAAGAAGCTGAGAATAGCCAGTAAGCCAATATAGCCCAGTAATACGCCAAATCCAATTGTTGACCCCACTACACACTCAACTATTATCTTGTCATTGTGGTACTGTGTGTTTTTATGAGGAGTTGGTGAAGAAGACACAAGCCAGGTTGTACAAATTGCTGCTTGAATTAAAGTAAGAAATACAACAGTCCCTCTCTGTTGCATAACCCCAAACCACTTCAGACTACCGCCACCACCTGGTTTGGAGGCCTTGAATACCGCTAGAACTACCATGGTCTTCACCAGGATACACGAGACACACAGAACAAAGCTAATCCCAAAGGCTGCATGCCTCAACTGACAAGTCCACAGCCTTGGTTGACCAATGAAAAGCAAGGAGCACAAGAAGCATAATTTGAGAGACAGAAGAATGAGGAAGCTAAGCTCTGAGTTGTTGGCCCTAACCACTGGCGTGGTACGATGACGGGTGAAGATTCCCAAAACAATTGTGCATAAAAGTGCTCCAAATAATGACGCAGTGGTCAAGGAGATTCCCAGGGGTTCCACATAGGAAAGAAATTCCATGCTTTTGGGTACACAGTCATCACGCTGGAGGTTGGACCAAAAATCCTCTGGACAGCTTGTACATTCTGTTGAATCTAACAAACAACAGAAAGTCATTTCTATTTTTGGTCATTTCTTTTGACAACAGATCTTGAGTTTCTAAAAATTTGTATTGATAACAAACCTGTCTCGTTGCTAATTTTTCCTTCTGAACAAGGGATGCAGTCAAAGCAGCAGACAGGTTCACCCTTCTTTCTGGCCATGCGGGTGCCTGGGGGACAGCTCTCACTACACACCGACTTGGGAGGCTAAGAGGAGAACAGTTGATTGCATTAAGATATTTTATATTATTACGAATGAAACAGGTTACAGACAATAGGTAGCATTAAAAGCAGACCTTCCTTGATTCAAAATTCCAAAAGATTTTGTCATCATCAAGGATAAGATTAATGACTTTTGAAGCCATTTCTTTGACCTCTCCCACATTTGCAACCTCTGTTCTTCCATCTGGGAGCTTCATCCAGTTCATCACATCATATATTGGTAAAGCATCCCCATTCTCATCAAATGACACTTGATCACCAAAATCTGTAGTGAAATTGACCCTTTGCAAGTAATATGACATCTGCATTGTAGATAACAAAAAACAGGAAACAACATTGAAAACATAAAAACAATGCAAACATGTTTAACTATTGATTTCTCAAATCTAGGTTTCATTTGCAATTAAATCACAGCAAAATAATGTAATGCAATTATATTGAACTGACAACAGACCTGCCATGGCTCTAGTCCCTGTAAACTGGCACAGCTTTGACCTTGGAAAGGCCCACTCCCTGGAACACACTGCAGAATGTCATGTAGGGCATGTGCCAGGGCATATACTGCCTTGTACACATTATACTCTGGCCGGAGATTAGACAGATCCAGGAATTCAGTCGTTATATTCCTTAGAATCTCATTCCCTGTACAAAGTATTTTCTGAGTCTGTCCTTCAACCTCCATGCCAGGGGATACAAAGTTGCACTGAAATATGTGCTCCCAAAACTGCTTCACCTAATGAAGGGGAATTCATAAGTAAGGGGGATTCATGAGCATCATTGAGGTCATGGATATATTGAAAGTATAGGACTACTTTTAATATATCTGTGACCTCAATATATATATCAATTTATATATTCAATATATATCAAGACAATCAGTGTATAAGGTGAAACCCGCACTAAATTGTTGTCCTGGCTGCTGAGTGTGTCATTGTCAGGGCGTATTGTCAGTAGGAAGTCCCTGAGTCCTGGTATCTCCCCTCGGCGGATGGCAATTCCCAGAGTGCCTGCAAGAAAAGGCATGTAGCTGGGGGTCTGAAGAACAATGGCTGTAGTCCAGGCTTCACTGGCCATCCACTGTAGGCCAGTAACATTCTGCCTTACCACCTATGGATTGAAATGTTTAAAATATATCAAATGTTAACTCCAGTAATGTAATGTACTGAAACATGATTGTGCTTTTCACTTTGAGTGTACATTGCCAACATTGTCACAGAGAACATACAAAAAAACCCGTAATCCCTATTGATATCAAATCTAACCTCTTCCATGAGATTAAGCATGTTGCTTTGATGTGCAAAAACAGTAACCACACGGGATGTGGATTTCTTCATTTTGCCAACGATCCTCTGTAGTTCAGCCACATCGTTTCCCCACGGCAGAACCTCTAGATAAGCCAGACAGCCTCCACCAGACTGGGCTAGGTCTGCCTGGAAGGATCTGGCGACGTGGAGTCCATAGTCATCATCACTGATCAACAGTCCAAACCATGTCCAGTTAAACCGTCTAAGAATTTGGAGCATAGCTCGCACCTGGTTGAATTAACAAAAATATTTTAGCTTGTAGAACA
Source organism: Phycis chesteri (assembly GCA_027123565.1). Taxonomy (NCBI): domain Eukaryota; kingdom Metazoa; phylum Chordata; class Actinopteri; order Gadiformes; family Phycidae; genus Phycis; species Phycis chesteri. Next base: position 12,528 of record JAOPJK010129328.1, read on the forward strand.
TCAAGCAAGAACATTAGTCTTCATGTTACAAGATCCAATTCACATTGCAAAGACGTCTGTTGCATTTGTGATGCTTCATGGATACAAAAATTGTTCCTGGGGCAAGGAAAGCTCTCTACCTGAAATGCGTCACTTGGGATAGTTCTAAAGAAGGATGGGAACTGCCTCCTGTCACTCAGACATGAACATGTGGCAAAATAACTCACCTGTCAAACGTAAAAATACAAATATTTAGCAATTTGCATACATTTCATTACAATTTATTTGGCTTTGGCTTTTGTCTTGATTACTTTCCAAAAGTGTTTTAAAAGTAATGGCCATCATCAACCAGAAGCCATGTCTGTTCTAAAAATTGGTGACAACCTACCATTGGTACCCTGTACAAGCTTACTAATCTAGAAACAGCAATTGTACGTGTTGAGGAAGAATCTCCCACAATTCCTAGAACAGGAGGATTCCCTTTACAGCTGTCATTTAATTGAAACGGCTCTCCTTTGCCACTGGTCATAGACAGTACTGCACGCAAAGAGATCCCTACTATGCCACAGCTATCATATAGATGGTATCCTAATGATATATTAGGAAGAAGTTTGGAGTTTCTGTTAATTTCATCAACAGCAAAGGCCATGGTCTGGGCCTGTCTGAACGCTTCAGGAGCAAAGCTAAAAAAAAATAAAAAAAACATATTACAAAATCTATTGTTGTACCAAAACAGTTGTTACATGTAATTATTGAATAGTTAAGCTACCTTGATCAACACAATCATAGACATACTCACCCATAGCAGATGGGATCTTTTGGATCTGAAGTAAAATAGAGTTCAGAAAATGTAGTGAAGAAGTTCATCTCAAAGATCCCTCCCAGAATAACATCCCCAATTTTGTGCATTCCATTCAGATTAAATTGTCTCTTTGACCTACAAGCGAAGGGACCTGTTGAAGACATATGAGAGGAGAAAGAGAACACAAATAAACATACACAAATTAACAAGTGTGATTCTTTATGAGCTCTCATGACTGCCTTCCAATCTGACCCCACCTTTCTGAACTAAGTTATTTCTTAAACACAGCTTTATAAACAGTCTAATGCCATCCCCTTTGCCAATTTACATATTATTTTAGGATTGTTCTGCTTATCAAGACTCGGCCCACTTTTGGGAGATGCGCTGTACTGCTTCAGATATGTTATTAAGATAATAACAGCAAAGAATGTTTCCATTTGGGTTTCAAAAGGAATACTATGCTTCTGAAAGGTCACAAACATGTGTGAGATGTCCACTAGATGGTAGTACCACACATGTAAGGGTTATTCAATGTTATTTTTGTTTTTTCCTGCCCTTCTACAATATGTTAGTAATCGGTGTCCCCTGCTACCCTACTACTGTACCTCTGCCCTGTCTGACCTGCCCCGACCTACACTACCCTCTACTACTCTACCTCAGTCTTCCCCGTTCTTCTCTTCCATATCTTTTACTTCCCTATTTGATATGCAGTCTTCTAGTCTACCCTACTCTCCTATGCTACTGTCTACCATGCCCTACTCTGCCATGCCCTTGTCCAGTCATTCCCATCCCAGAGATCTCCTGGGATGCCCAAAATAATATACATTTCTAAACTTCCAACAATTCTAAAGCTTCCTTATGAAATGCTTGGATTGTACAGAGGCTTTAAAAATATATTGTCAATGTTTCATGTGATAGTTTAGCACTTAAAACTTTGTCACTTGTGTTCTGGGGTGTTGATGGTGTTGAATGATGTCGATGGCATTCAAAGCCAAACAGGTAGCAGCATTGCAAGATGGTTTTGACTTCACAGAAAATGACATTTGTTCAAGTTTTGATATGCACTATTTGATATGCTTGGTTCTGAAGCCTCCTCTGTCTACCTGATCACCTACAATGAGAACATAATTCTAGAATGTGCATTAGGTACATCTGGCTCCTTACAGTATTTTGTTTTGCTTTTAACAATTTTAATGAGGCTAAGCTAATCACATTTAGTATACTGATACTCTGCTGTTTGGATCACTTCTATCCCATCTTTTGTCAGTTACCTGGGAAGATCTCTGTAGCTGTGGAGATATTTGCCAAATTGGCCTCTAGTTTTTGATTGATTATCTGTACATTTTTGCCAAAGATTTTATCCTTTTAATGAAAAAAAACACTAAAGGATGGCTAACATACTTATTTTAGATCTTGGAGAGAGAGAGAGGACCTTTTGGTCTTTATTTGTCATTCTCAGATATGGGAATGAAATTTGTTCTCTGCATTTGACCC
>JAOPJK010130128.1:0-14619 GCA_027123565.1 Phycis chesteri
ATGTAGAAAGAGAGAGAGAGAGAGAGAGATACATATCGAACGACGAATTCCTGGTATATTTCCAGACGTGAATTTTTGTGCCACTCATGCCATGTGAACTGGAGATTTATTTAGCAGACATTTCCAGGCTGATTGAAGCATTTCCTGATTATGATGCTGCAATAAATATGAGCAAATTTTGCCATTTTCTTGCTGGCCTTGAACCTGCTCTCCGAGTTAAATGTCAAGTACAGGGGCAACTGATATGGAGGAGGCCTTGGTAATTGGGGGCCGTTAGTGAGTGTGCTCGGTAAGCGAGGGCAAGAGCCTGGCCCACCCTACTCTGCTCTGCATCCTGCTATTGTGACCACTGTCGATTTGCCACAGGCTACTGCTGTGGACTGTAATGCTAATGTAACTAAGAAGCGAATCCATGTTGTTGAAAATCCCACTTTCAAGTCCCTCAGAGTCTGCAGACTTGCAGACTCTGAAGGACTTGAAAGCACATGGGACTAAGAATGGCAGACAGAGCTCCCCCTTTCCCGGGGATCGTCTGCACGACCCCGGGGTGCAAAGAGAGCAACGGCGTGCCTGTCACTGTCACTGTGACGACTTTGGCTGCAGGTCTACTGCCAGGGATTTCCAGGGGCCTTTCTGCACAGCGCAGACCACAGGGAGGATCCAGGACCAGGGAATGGTCTCCACAAGAGTAAGGTACCCGAGACATCACAGCTGATATCTTGCCATGTCGACCAGACATTGAGGGCCCACAGGGGCCACACATGGCAGAGGAACATCAGCCAAGGCATGGAGTGATGATTTTATCTGCATCCCCAAGATCACCATCTCCATCTCAGCACGGACAGGAGCAGGGAAACTTCCAGTAAATGGCATCAAGACCAATATGTCAGTTTCACCCCTCCAGGGACAAAATGACAGGTCTGCAGATGAAGCTTCTGATCCCTCGATGGACTCTTATTCAGAAGATGAGTGTAAGCCTATAGCCTATGTTAAAGGAGCCTACTGGTAGAGGGTGTTGATGTATTGTTGAAGGTGTTGTTGTGCTAATTGATTCTGGTTGCAGTGTTTCACAGATTTCTGAGGAGTTGAAAATGTCCATTCCGGCCTTACGTAAACGTGTGTTAAATACACAGTACACTTTCGCACGTGCAGAAAATGGACAATAATTGGACACTACAGTGACCCTTCCCATACTGCTAGGTGGTGAGTATTAGGGGCAGGTTGTTCATGTAGTGCAGGGGGGTGACCCAGGCTATTCTGCTGGGTTTTGATTTCATGCTACAGACTCTTATTATGGATGTCGGTTGTGGACTGCTCCATGTGGGAGACATCGACAAACTTCATACCAGAATGTTGTAACATCTCTATGGTTGTCACTGCTACTATACCATATTTCACTGAAATTATTGTTCTCCTTCAGGTAGCCCCCCAGCACGACTGGTCCACCAAGCAAATTATATCTGGGCTTTTTGGAGCCTGCAGGGCATGATAACGCGGGACCGGTAGTCACATGTACAGAAGCGCCAGTGTAGAACAGGTACACTGCACTGCAGCTGCTCAACCCAACTGACTATGAACTGAAAGTGCCTCCCTGCTTTCATCTGGGAGTATGTCACAGGGATGGTGAGTAACGGATGTGACTTACTTACCCATGCAGAGGATTTTGGTCCTCAACCGGTGGCTGTTTCTCTGCCGAATGTGTCAAACTGTCCATTGTCTGCTGAACAGAAGCAACAACTGCAGGCCTTGCTGGGAAAATATCAGGGGGTCTTCAGCGCTCGACAGGGTGGTGCAGGAAACCCCGGTCTGATCGTGCACCACATCCAAACAGGTGACCATTCCCCTCCCCAGGCCTACCATACGTCCCCCTGAAAAACGGAAGGAAATAAACAGACAAGTGCAGTGCCTCATGGAGGATGGCATCAGTAAGAAGAGCTGTAGCCCTTTGTCCTCTCCCACGGTCATCAGGAAAAAGAAGAATATATGGCAGTTCTGCATGGACTATAGGGGTCTCAACTCTGTGACAATAAAAGACTCTCATCCACTGCCGCAAGTGGATGACATGCTACACACCCTATCGGGAGCCACCTGGTTCAGCACAGGACTTCTCTGACAGCTACTGGCAGATGGAAGTGGCACAGGAGCACCGTGAAAAGACAGCTGTCACCACCGACCAGTGCCTGTATCAATTCAAATCAACAATGCAAAAAAACCAATGCACCGGCGACCTTCCAGAGTGTCATATAGCTGCCATGGCACATTTGCATGATGTATCTTGACGACATACGGAGCTACAGCAGATCAATCCAGGCCCATCTCTGTGCTCTGGGGGAGGTCTTCACCCAGATTGGAGAAGATGGGCTGCGAGTGAGTGCCTGTGATAAGGTGGTCTTCCTTGGTCACCTCATCTCTACTGTGGGCCTGGGGAATGCAGTGCAAATTGACTGTGATGTCCCGGTGTAGTGCCAACCGCACTAGGGGTGGCACTAGTGCAGTGGTTTTCAGATGTGAGCTGCAGTTGTCAAATATCCTTCTATAGATGCCACGCCAAAACCCTGAAAACAAGCACCGCTAGACACCCTTTACTTGGCTGCGGTGCAGCTAGACTATGTGACTTGGCGTGCAGGGAACGACCTGCACTCTAATGTCCACCGCAGTTCTGGCAAAGGGACCAAAGCCATTATGTCATCGTTCAGACGTTCACGTAAATAACAGCTTAAATAGCCTCTGATAGGTGTGGGTTAACACACTTTTATTCAGTGTGTATAAAAAAATCGACTGTTACTTACATTTTGACATGTTAGGTTAAGTTAATTGTTAAACTAAAATAGTATCACTTAGGAAAAAGTATTGGAATTAATTCGTTTTGCATATAACCAGATAAAGTTATTCTTTGCCATTATCTAAACCAATGAGACAATCGAAGAAGTAGCCAGTGCAGACGTGGGTGGTGCATGAGTCACCAGGGTAACTGAACTGAGAAAAGTCTAATCTTGGTATCTGAAACTGAAAATGATGACGTGAAGTAATTCATTAGTATGTTCTGGTTAGTGTATAATCCCTTGAAAATAAGAATTGTTGTATTGTTGTTACCTTCATTTGAATCCTTCATATCCACATAGGGAGCAGGTCCTCTTCCACGGAGGCCTACAACTTGTCTCTGCAGCTGTAAATAAATAATGTATGTAATAAATAAATAATGGATCCTCCAGTTGTGGACAAAGGAAATATCATTTGACAGCAATACTAGAATCGACAATCTTTCCAGATGAACTATAGAATTGCTGCTCTATTATGTTACTATGCAAAGTAGTAACTTTAGTTGGTTACTATGCATTATTTTGCTGAATAAATATCATCATATTTTTGTTTGCATACGGAAAGCAACCAACCAATTCCTTTCTGCAGCCAATTGTACACCAATTTGACCTTTGTCTTTCTCCAAGAGAAAGTGTTGGATGGCTTCCTTCTCTGACCATATGTATGAAGGGTAAACTTGTGCGTTTTCTTAACTGTTGCCGTATAATAATATTGCTAAGATAGATACAGTATATGAGATGAGCTAATATAGCTTGGGTGTGTGTATACCTGTGTGAACTGAAGTTGTGACAAGTGAAAGGCAACAGTGAAAGAGCCATAAAGAAAAATGACTGATGGTTCTGGCAGATGGAGACCACTTTACAGCCTCTGCTAGCACTCCATTTAAGTGTGTGTAAAATTGATTGCCAGACATTAATGACTTTTGTTACCCGTAAAGTACCTTTTTGTGTTTTAATTAGTCAGATAGTTCCAGAATAAGGGATGTGGTTTGGGAGGTGGTGGTGGTGAATGAGTGCCACTGTGTAACTGTGTATGTTTCCATGGCTATGAGTAACAAACACTACAAATACTCCCATCCCCAATCCAACAGACTTCAAGGGATTTGCAGGCAGTGTTGAATGCTTAGAAAGTCAGCATACTAATTTCTCCATACAAACATCCAGAACTCATTTAAGTAGACTTTATAGAAATGCACACTGAAGGCGCGGCTGTAACGTGACATACTGGTTGTTTCAAACCATTTGCTTGTATTCTTCCCTTGCAATTGCACATAATAATACATCAATACCTACGGTTTTCCTCAGTGGAGTATGAACATTACAGAATTTAATCAACTCAAAGCCCTTTAATCAGAGAAAATGCACCGTCATAATTATATTGTCCTGTTGTCTTCACATAGATTCACATATACGCTCCCTCTACATCTCCTACAGTGTTGCTGAAATACAAGTGCATCTTGACTGGATCTGAATGGAGTTATAACAGAATGTATGTGAAAAAAGACGCCATCCCTTGTCAATATGTGAGGGCATGCTCCTGCATTAGCTGGTACAGTAGAGAGCGGTATGTACGACTAAGCCTGGGATCTGGATGGCTAAACCTGCAGGTATGCAGGCACGGGGAATCTGCAGCCCAGGACCTTCTGGGTGTTACCACAGCGCTGTGCTGCACCACTGACTGCCCACTGCCGACGAATCTCTTAAACATTCAACATAACATGTGCTTTATTAAACAAATACATGAACTCCTGTGTGGCATGCAAAAAGGCGACTGGAAGCTGAATAGGATAAGGTACATCATTGAGATTCGTAATCACCTTTCCATGATACACAGCAGCCGTTCAGTACCAGTACCAGACCAGTACCATGACAATATAGAACAATATACTAAAACAACAAATAAATAATCACCAAACAATGCAAATGGTATAATGACCATGAAAAAAAGAAAATGTAAATCATTCTTTACTTTTGAGCTAAATGAGCACATAAATACATAATGCATGTAATACATAACATGCAATACAATAGATGACAGTGGATTCATTATATTTTGGCCTCTGACTCCTGACTTCTTCTCGGCAGCGTTGATTTGTATTCCAACCTCCAAATTGCCACAGTTTGCCAGCACAATCCTCAGAATCCCCCTCACACGTTGTGTGTGCACGGCAGGGATGGCCTCCTGTGTGCAGCGTTGCTCTCGTGACTGAAATGTCAGGGTGGCATTAATGCTCCCTGGCAGTCTGTTGTAGTGCTGTTCCACTGTGCTTAACTTTGACATCCCCTGCCGGTGCCACTGGCTTCCCCTGGAGCCGCCACACATCACAAGCCTCCAACACAATGTGGCTCACATCTCAATGCACCCGTTTCACAGGGGCGTCGTCTTGGGATAAGCACATGGAACAGATAACACGTATTATGGGCCTGCTCCTTCTATGAACGGGGCACGGGTAGTAGACTGAACCTTCTTTGAAGATATTTATATGTTAAAAGCAAAATTGAAACGCACAAGCAAATTCAAATGCATAGGTGTTTGCTTGTCCACAACCCCCTGTTTGGAGAGTAGCTCAGTAGGTAGAGCGGGTGGACAGAGCGGGTCGTCCACTAACCGTAGGGTCGGCGGTTTGATCCCCTTGATCCCCCTCCTCCAACTCTCCACATGTTGAACCCCACAAATGTACTGATTGTAAGTCACTTTGGACAAAAGCATCTGCTAAAATGCCCCTTTATTTGTGTGTTGACAAGCACTGCCAAGCCAGAGCTCCTAGTGCTGCTACATCACTTGTTCAGATGAAATATGCAGAATTATTTAACGTTTTATATTGGGTCTGATATAAGAATTGATTAATTCATTATAAATGTTTATTTTACCTTTGTTTATTTTATAGTAGTTAATGTTTATGTTTATGTTTAGCTCATTGTCTTGTTTGAGCTGTATGTCTACTCTGTGTCTGTACATTGAGAGCATGGAAAAACCGGAGTCTAATTCCTTGTATGTTTGTGAACATACTTGGCGAATAAAGCTGATTCTGATTCTGATACTTATAATATATTGTTTATTCTATCCCAGAGTAAGAAGTCCCATCCTAGAGAAACTGATTTCAGGGAGGCCAAAGAAACAAACTTTTGGGATCAATGTGGTGTGGTCAGTAAGGAGATTTTGGACAAAATAAAAGTGAATCGCAAAACAAGCACTTCACTAAATGCTTTCTCACAGTGTTCTATTGATTTTGTTTACATTCATGGCAGGGACGTTCAGGCGAAATTGTCTTAGGCAGACAACAAAGTGATTTTGACAAATTATATTGGTAACGGATTTCTTTGTGAAGCCAGAAATGACAGGCAGGATGGAAAGACAGAAACATTTTATTACGGTCCTCGTTGTTTAGGAACCGTTAATGGTGCTACAGCCATTGTTTATGAACCGTTAATGGTGCTACAGTCTGTTTGACTCCTTGTAAATGAGTGTTGGTGGTGGTGGTTTGTTCCAGGGTGGGGGATGTGGGCATGATTGTGTTTGCATTCTCTTATTAAAAAGAATGAACTCATAATGACCAGCCATGAGTCATTACATTAGTATGTGTAGACAGGGCGGCAGTAGCTCAGTGTGTAGAGCAGGAGGACAGCGGGTCGTCCACTAACCGTCGGGTTGGCGGTTCGATCCCCTTGATCCCCCTCCTCCAACTGTCCACATGTCGAACCCCACAAATGTACTGATTGTAAGTCGCTTTGTCAAAGTCAAAGTCAAAGTAGCTTTATTGTCAATTCCTTCACATGGCAAGACATACAAAGGAATCGAGAGTTCGTATGGATTATGATGAATATTACAATCCTACTAAGATATTGATTTGATCTTATTTATTAAATCTTATCAACATTATAAAGCCCAAATGTAATTTATGAATCATGAGACAAACACTTTAATTATAAGGTAATAAAATTTAGTTTTCAAAAAATTGTTTTCTTTTTTCAATAATAAACGCTACAGAAAATAAATGTAAAATATAATCATGAGACCAATGGAAGATGTGAAGTGAAGATGGGATACTTTGCAAGACCGAACGAGTTCAAGCCTGAAGTTGAACAGTGGTCAGCATACGTAAACAGACCTTGTTAAGTGCTATGGGTGCTTCAACATATGGTCTTTTGCGTAATTTAGTCCAACCTGAGAAGCCAAAAGCCAAAACTTTTGATTAAATCATGGAAATTCTGAAGGAACATTATGAGCCCAAGCTCTTGGTCGTTGCCGAATGTTTGAGGTTTCGAAAATGTGCTCATAAGAAAAACAAAACCGTTAGTCAGTTTACTGCAGAGTTAAAGCAGTTGGCTGCATGGTGTGATTTTGGAGACAGGCTTAATGAAGCTCTGCGCGATGGCTTTGTCAGTGGAATTCACGACGAGGCATGCCAACGCAAACTGCTTGCTATGGATGGACTGACTTTTGCGAGGGCCCTTGAGGTCGCGCCTAACACGGAAACAGCCCACCGAGATGTGCAACAGTTGAGACACACCGATGATGCAGCCGTCTCTGTTCACAAGGTAAACCAGAAGCACAAACCTCAACCATCACAGGCAGAGTGCTACAGATGTAAAGGCAAAAATCATAGTGCCAGTGAATGCTACTTTAGGAACTCTTAATACCACATATGTGATAAGCTTGGACATATGCAGAAAGCGTGTAGGGCTAGTGAGCCAGCACGTGGAAAAAGGGGGAAGCAGAGGCCAAGCAAGCACCAAGTCACTGGCTATGTTCATGCAGAAGATGAAACAGGGGCTGAAGCAGTGCTTTGTGTAAACAAAGCAGAGAAACAAGCATTTGAAGTAAACAAGGAAGATGTTCTAATGGAAATAGACACAGGAGCAGCTGTCAGTATAATTTCAGAGGCTGTGTACAAAAAGTAATTTGCACGTGTACCATAAAAGAGCAGTAATGTTGCACTGAAGACTTATACAGGCCAGGTTATCCCAGTGAAAGGACAGTTCTTAGCGAGAGTGGCCTGTGGAAACAGGTGGAATAACTCAGTGGTGGAAAGCTGTTTTCAAAAATAGACTTAGCCTCAGCCTATCAGCAAGTACTGCTTGATGAGGATTCAAAGAAATACACAGCAATAAACACTCACGAGGGACTACTCGTCTCCAACCGCCTTTGATTTGGCGTGAACTCTGCCGTCAGTTTTTTCCAGAGGATCATGGAGAACATCATGAAGGACTGCCATGTTGTTGTTTACCTTGAGGATCTCCTAGTGATGGGAAAAGATGACGCCCAGCATCTTCAGAACCTGGACAGAGTTCTACAGTGGTTGCAAGAAAATGGACTGAGAGTGAAAAAGTCCAAATGTGAGTTTGGCCGGACTCAAATGGAGTACCTGGGCCACGTGCTGGATGAAAAAGGCATGTACCCATCTAAAGACAAGGTTAGAGCTATACACGAGGCACCAGCACCCACAAATACAAGAACTCCGGGCCTTCTTAAGGCTTGTGAACTACTATGGCCGCTTTGTGCCGCAGCAGAGCAGCGTGCTGGCACCCCTCTACAGACTCTTGAAAGAGCAAACAACCTGGAAATGGAGTAAAGCTGAGCAGGACTCATTCAACAAATGTATGGAACTTTTGACAAGTGCTAAAGTGTTGGTGCATTATGATCCAGACTTGCCACTTACCCTTGCATGTGATGCGTCAGCTTACGGAATTGGAGCTGTGATTCAGCACACAACACCCAATGGAGAAGAACATCCAATCGCCTATGCTTCTCAAACGCTCTCCCCAGCAGAGAAGAGGTATTTACAGATAGAGAAGGAGGCGTTGAGCCTATTGTATGGTGTAAAAAAGTTTCCCCAATACATGTGGGGGCGACAGTTCAATTTGATCACTGACCACAGGCCTCTATTGACACTGTTCGGGGAGCAGAAGGGGCTTCCAACAATGACGGCAGCGTGTATCCAGAGGTGGGTTATTGTGTTGTCAGCATAATATGCTGGCAACACGTAGCCCACGTAGTCTACTGCCAGTCAGAAAAACACGGTAACGCTGACGGGCTGTCCCGTGCCCCTCTTTCAGAGACTAAGGATGCTGGAACTGAGGCGATGTCAGCGTACATTCATGCCCTGATACGTGAACATCTGGAGGAGGCACCGCTGAATGCAAGGCAGATCGCCACAGCAACAAGAAAAAACAGAGGGCTTTCAAGGCTGCACGGGTACATTATGGAAGGATGGCCAAAAGAAATTCCAGATGAGATGAGGATGTATCACAAGAAGAGAGACGAGCTGTCTGTTGAAAAAGGTTGTGTTCTATGGGGCACACGAGTGATTGCACCAGTGAAGCTGAGAACAGCAGTGCTTAAGGAGGTCCACAGTGTGCACCCTGGCATTGTGAAGATGAAATCAATAGCTAGACAACATCGTCTGGTGGGCTAATATTGACATATACATTGAAAAGGTCTGCAAAGAATGTGAAACATGCCAACTAGAGCAACACATGCCACATCAAATCCCACTGCACCCATGGGAGTTCCCTGGGGATGTTTGGAAAATACTTCACATTGACTTTGCAGGGCCATACATGGGCAGTATGTTCATGATTGTGGTCAATGCATTTTCAAAGTGGCTGGAAGTGTACAAAATGATGCAGACAACTTCCACAGCCACAATCACAAGATTGAAAAGAGTATTTGCATCCTATGGAGTCCCAGAACAAATCGTCACAGACAATGCAACAACTATCATGTCTGATGAATTTCAGCAGTTTATGAAGAGAAATGGAATCCTACACACAACAGGTGCTCTGAGACACCCTGCCACGAATGGCTTAGCATGTCTCCACCTTCCAAACTGGAATGAAAAAGCTGGAAAAGGAAGATCTAAGCATCGAGGACAAAGTTTCTCACTTTTTGCTATAGTATCGTGCTACCCCCAACAGCACAACTGGTGAGTCACCGGCAGATTTGTTCTTAAGGAGACATGTCAGAACCAGATTGGACTTTCTAAAACCAAGTATCAGAAGGAAGAACATGACCAGCATGTTTGATGTGGATGAACAGATATATATGCGTAACACAGCAGGAGAAAAGCCAAGGTGGATTCCAGGAGTGATAAAGCAACAAACTGGACCTGTGTCATACAGGGTAAATTTACATTTAAGGCATTTAGCAGACGCTTTCATCCAAAGCGACTTACAAAGAGTACATTTGTCATAAGAAGGTGAAACATTTCATTGCTGCGAATACAGTAAGTACCACATAAGAAAGTCACCAGAACAAGTTTCTAGCATTTCAATTTCTAGGTTAACCACTGCTAGTATACAACATCTCTGACTATGTGCCAAGTTACAAAGAGCGATTAAAGTGCCAAGGGTACAAGGTGAGACAACTGAACAAGTGTACCGGCGTCACGGAGACCAGCTCAGACCATGCAGCTCTCCAGAGACTTCAGAGCTACAGCCTGATAAGGACACAAGTCAACCAGCGGAGCAGGTAGAGGACTGTTCCAGAACAGGGCCCACAACATCAGAGCAGGTACAGCTGCCTGAACCACCTGACACGGTTCCAGTGACTTTGCGGCGATCACAGCGGACTACTAGGCTGCCAGAGCGTTACCGGGACTGAATGTGGTACTAAGAACCTCTAAGAGACTGCTTATATACTCTGAAAGACTGATTGCAACTTGAGTTGTTTGTTTTGATAAATTGACTGCTGATCTGAGTTTATTTGCTGTTTTGAAATAAGGAGTCAACAGCATTCAGTGAGGTTAAAAGACCAAATGTGAGTTAAGTTATGTTAAATTGATATTCATAGCAATAATGGCCCAATGGTGATGCAGTTAAATACTGTGAAACACTTTTGTGGTGCAATGTATTGAGTTACCCTTACTCTAAAAGGGGAGGTAATGTGATGTACAGATTGGCTCATTATGCTTGTCTATATTATGCTCATGATTACGTTTAGTTGAACGCACCTGCCTAGATGGATGCTGTGTTGAAGTGGCAGTTCTCCCAGTAAATGTTACCATGTGCAAGACGACCGTCTCGTTAATAATACACCACAGTTATACAGTTTGTATTCATGGGGCAATGTAGGAGAATGATCAAAAGGGAAGGATGCAGGCATACCAACAGGGGAATGGAGCTGGGCGACCGAGAGGAGTCCAGGCAAACAGAGGCAGCAACAGACCGAAGCGAAACACATATAGGACAGGAACACAGATCTCCCGGGAATCCCAATGAAAGGTTCTTCAAGGTCCTTTTTACAAGCAGGCACAACTATCCATTTTGTGATTGAAGTTACTTATAAATACACAACGCTAACATCAAAATAAATCAATTTCTCTATGATTTAGCATTTTGTAGTTTGGAGTTTAGGTTTGCAGTGTTTACAGCTTTGAATTGCTTTTGACATTTAATGCTTCCAATTAAACAAAGATAAATAAATACAAATGTATGACAGGGAATATACCATATTTAGATATGTGAGGCTGTGATGCATCATTAGACATATTTTTTTAATAACAGTAATTTCAAAAAGATAGATTGTGACACATAAATCAATCATAAAACAAGCTGGTGTCACACTTTTCCGTTGTTTGTTGTTCAGGTGCTCAAGAAAAGCTTCAGAAACTGCTGAGGTCACATGAGCACTCCACAGGATTCAGGCTGATTATTGATATTGCATGCTTCTTATTTGTTCTGGTTTTTATCTTGTCTTTAACTTGTGACCATTAGGTAAGATTAATTTAACTGTTCTTCCTTTATTTCTAACAAGCTTTAACACATTTTAGGGAATGTTGTTTTGAGGGTATAGTTTATTTTATAATTCTATACATTTTATAAATTGTATTACTTATTGTGTATGTAATTTACATCATTGAATCCACTTAATTATGACAATTATGGGCTTTACATTGTTTCAGTTTCATCAATACTCTGTTTTATCATTCACTTTATTTATCATTATGCATCAGAATTTTCATTTGTTGATCTATTGGAAATATTAACCTATACAAAATAACTTCAAAATTCACTACTTTGTTGATTGGCCTGGATTCATTCCCCACTCTTTGGGGTGTACCCTGCTGCTGTACCAAAAATAGCAATAACTATATTTGAATGCAACTTGAATTAGCTTCTTTTTTTTAAGATTAATTTAAGATTTGAGCCTGTATTTTGTTTAGGCACAGGTGTACATGTATTCATGTAATCTATAATCTTCAATCTATCTTTTTGCAGCCTGTAAACCAAAATCTAATTACATGGTCTGTGCTTTCTACTCGGCTCTTCCATACCATCTCCGATCATTGTAACGCCACTATTATAATAGCCACAGCCACATCAATCATAACGATGCCTGCATCTGTCATAATCACACCCTTTATTTCCATAGTCACTATAATAGCCACACCCACTATATACAGTATATAAACACCACCTTAAACTCAACCTATTAAAAGGCTGCGTAGTTGTCATTATGCCATAGGTTGCCATTTAATTACATTTGTAATGGCAGTGTGGGTGAAAGCCTCTTCTAGATGGAATATATGGACTTAGGCGCTGAATCGTGGCGACTCAGACCCGTTTTGGCCCCTCCCGACAATGGAATGGTATCACTTGGTTGGTACCAACTGGTGATTCAGTTGAATCAACCATAAGATGATTGGTACAACCTGCTGTGTAACAAGCCGACGACGGTCCGTAAGCAGGATGATCAAGGCGGGCCCGCCCCCCTATAGGCTACAACGCGTAATGACGCAACATCCACCAATAGCCTACCATAGGCCATTAGGTCATATAGGCCTACAGCATAGTAGAAATGAGACGACTCGCAAAAGTACGCGCACCACAACAAATAAAATAAACGGTGACGGCGCACCATAGATGAACAAAACACTGGTGACGCCGCACCAAAAGGAACAAACTCCGAATTGCACACCAAAGACATAATAAACCCTCAATTGAAGTTTCAGTTTAGAAAGTGAGCGCTCTGCAGATGCCACTGTCACTGGTATTGTCAGGAAAAGCATGAGAACAGTGCAAACTTCCCCAAAACTCGCAGTGATGCATCTATTCTCAATGATGAGCATCTTCGTCAGTTCTCAGTCTTCAATTGAGAAATGCGGTCTTTCAAACATGCACAGAATGACAACAATTGCACTGGAAATTCCTCTTTTCGTTTTCGCTTTTGAAAGCCACTTTTGTGTTTGTACTCCTCCATTTCTATCGCGATCGCTAACTCAAGTTCAACGCGAAATGGCTGCCAACTGAGAGACGTAACGCACATGCACGTTCACTATGATATCCCATAATCCCCAGTCGCAATGTAAAACTAAATACACCAAAATACATCGTTGTTAGCTTAAAAAATGATTTAATGATCACTAAAATATGTTGTCAATATTGTTGTCTTTTTCCACAGACAACTCACTACTCGTGCTCGCTCAGCACTCACTCTCACTTCTATGTCAAAATTCTATGATGGAATCTTCTGAGATAGGGCGCCTACTCTAGCCTGTTAGTCGTCTTAAATGTTATATAACATTAAGGAAATGCAGAAAGGGTTTAGAAACGCACAACAGCAGCTACATATAGAAAATACCAATTTTTATTTATTTATTTTATTCTATTTTACCATCTTATAGCGCATACCCACTTTTTGCGCCACTGCTGCGATTCTTACAGTTGTACCTGGCCCTTACAACGTCCAGCATCTGTTCATTTACTGTTCCAGTGTGCCGTGTTGTTGGCAGTTGGATTTTGTTTTGAGGGTGATAACAATGTAACTATCCATAGGATGAATCACTCTTCTTCTGTCTGTCTGTCTGTCTGTCTCTCTGTCTGTCTGTCTGTCTGTCTGTCTGTCCGTCCGTCCGTCCGTCCGTCCGTGCGTCCGTCCGTCCAGATAGATAGATAGATAGATAGATACCTGTATTTTTTAGTCAGTTTTTTTGTACCCCCGAATATTGGTACCAGCCTGAGATCCAATATCGGTCGGGCTCTGCTGTTTATATTGCATTTGAGTATTGCGTTGTACTTACATACATGCAAATATACACTACTCACAAAAAGTTAGGGATATTCATCTTTCGGGTGAAATTTCAGGATGAACCTAAAATGCAATATAACCTTTACAGGTTAACTTAATTTGACCTTCTCTACTGATTTATCCATGAATCGACCAATACATGTCCTGGTTCAATCAGAATTGGTATTTAAACAGTCTTCTTCATCATGCTGTTCACATTTTGACATCATGAGACCAAGACAACACCTAACAATTGATCAGCAGTACTTCGCCATTGCGAGGCTTCAAACAGGATGTTCTCAGAGGGAAGTGGTCACTGAGCTTAGAGTCACAGCGTGACACTCTAAGCTCATCAGCAGGTTGCAACAGAGATACAGAGAGACTATAAGAGTCACAGAAAGGCATAGAAGTGGACGTCCTTTGGCCACACCCCACACTTCATTGTGAACAGTGCCCTGCCAAACCGCATGATGAATGCCACTCAACTCCTGGCACATTTAAGGGAGGTGAGAGGCACCCAAGTGTCACATCAGACCATTCAAAAGCGTGGTCTGCGTGCTAGATGATCTGCAAGGGTACCTGACCACACCACCAGGCACAGGCGTCATCGTCTTGCATGGACCAGGGAGCATTTACGCTGGACGAGGGACCAGTGGGCCTGTTGCTGTTCAGTGCACTGAACAGCAACAGGCACTGTTCAGTGCACTGTTCAGTGCAGTGCTGTTCTCTGATGAAAGTCGTTTCACGTTGAGCAGAAATTATGGCCACCAACGATGTCGGAGACGTCAAGGA